>JAHWFP010093710.1:0-16704 GCA_023313725.1 Lithobius niger | reverse complement strand
AAAAAAAAAATTGTTTACGTTACTGATACGTCAAGTGAAGTTATTCTTCGCTTTAGGTTACAACAAGTAATAAAATTCGTGTTCTGTGTCGTCTGCTTCCGTCTTTATGCTTGTTGCATCGTCTGCCTTTATTTTGCTATCAGCTCAAGATGTGTATTTCCACGAATTATTAGGAAATTAATTTCAGCCGTTTCAAACTTGACCAAGCTAAAAATGTCAGATTGCAATACCGCGACTTAGTTTAATCAAGTCGTGGTTTGCTTACCTCTTATATTGAAACTAGAGGAAGCCCGTGCTATGCACGGGGCCGGTCATGAATTAAGTTTACGGACACATTTCCCGGGACATTTTTCCGGCACTGTTCCCGACGACTTGTCAGATTGATCGACCACTCATGGCTGGCTCCTGTTTGGCTGCAGGTAGAATGGAAGAGCGCATTTGCAATGCGGGCTCGAGGAGGGGAGAAGTGATTGTTCGGCCGACGACTTGTCAGATTCAACCTTTATTGAGTTGATCGACCACTTATGCCTGCCTCCTGTTTCCATGCAGGTAGAGTGGGAGAGTGCATTTTCAATGCGGGCGCGAGGAGGGGAGAAGTGGTTTTCCTTTTAGTCGGCGTCAAAGATTATTATATAGATTAACGCACGCAAATAAAACGAAATCGACACACGCCTTTTCCTCAATGGGGTCGCCATCTTGGAAATCCGACGCGGACAAGTAAAGCTGAAAGAGCCATTCCCCTGCCGGAGAATGCTGCTTTCGAACTGTGTCTATACGTAGTAACCATGGCAACAACGCAGACGCGAATCTTCTCCTCGTGCGTCGTGACACGACGTACGATGCGTGCAACAACACAGTGTCGATTTATGACAACAAGAAAACAATTTTTATTACAGTACAAGAAGACGGACTGATTCCTGATTGCCGGCATTCGATTTCTTGTCTTCGATTCAATAACCCCGAAATGGACGCCATGTTGGATTTTAAATTCTCGCTGCGAGTAGCTATTTATTCTACCGTCGTCTGATCACCGCTAGAAGCTGTTCTTTGAGCGAGAATAGCAAAAATTTTGGACGTAGCGTGAAATGACAACAGTGCTGTAGCAATGTTTAAAATAACTGTTGCACTTGCTCTTTATCCGTGTTGTTATTTATATTACATTTAATTTGTTATCGATTACCGCATTCATTTAGTAGAAACGGGACACTGATCGTAAATAAATAACGGTTCATTAGCAAATAGCGTTCGGCGAGCGAGAAGGTCTCGGTGCCTAAACGCCACCTAAAACGATGTGTCGTAATGCTAAATAAATCCATTTAAAATGTGAAAGAACTAGTCTCCAGATGCTGTGCGGCAGAGATTTACTATAAAGTGCTGTACTGGGAGGCCCCACCTGGGTGGCGTTGTTCGGCCTCTTCGGAAAATTATTTCTGGCTCCGCCATGTTGATTCGTACTTATTTGTTCTTTTACTGGGTCATTGTCCGAGGTTTTTGTGACGCTTCGGTGTTTTTTTTTAACTCTACCTCCGTTTCAACACACTTTTCCCTTAAAGTAAACGTCTCTTTGTCCAATAACACGTGTGAATGTTTCTTAAACTGTTGTTTTAAATTAATACGAATTTAATACGGATAAGAGACTTAAAATACATACAATCTCTTATACAACAAGTGGTCATTGCGGCCCATATTTAAAAAAAAAATCTTTACAGTTACAGAATATAACGACATAAAAAAAAAAGCAAAAAATGCGTCAACTTGCATGACAGCGAGCGAGGATGGAGAGTCACAGTAAAGATGTTTTATTATCATTAAATCACTTATCTTCATTCTGAGAAAGACTCGGACAGAATTGCAAGTAAGAAATGATGTCGAATATTAGCTTTAAGTGTGATTTTTTAAGTGCTAGACCGAAGTTTAACGTTATTGACTTATCACTTATATTGTCCAGTATTTTAACACGAAATAGCCGCCCTAAATTATCATTACTTCAGGATGCGCAAAGACCGAATTATGGGCCTACACTGTAAACACTAAGCATCTTAATATTCGTAAGATGTATCTGAAATTCAGTGGTTTGGTTGATGAACCTCCTGAAAATCATAAAACCATCTTAATTTAATGATGCAACACATCTGTGCTTTAAACATTTAAGCCACCACCAGATTAAGATGAGTCCTAATTTCAGACTTGTTACATTTAAGATGCCATTAAACGTAAGATGCATCTTATTATCAGATGCAAGACACGCAAAATAAATATTTTAAGATGTTTAGCTGTTTAAGACGCCACAGTTTTCCGTTGCCAAATTCATGCAGTGTTTAAGATGGCAGCAATTTCAGATGTCTACACAGGTAAGTGGTTTATTTTTAAGTTGGAAAAGAGTAAAAGTTGGAAAATTGTAAGATGGCAATTTATTTTAAGTGGGGTAACTGGTAAAAACGGTAACATTTTAAGATGTCAACCTATTTTATGCTACAAAACGGGAAAGTTGCTAAGATGGTGTTTTTTTATATTTTGAAACTTGCAAAGATGCCATCGTTTTACGATGGCACAAAGCATTAAATCGGAAACTAAGTGAAGTTGCCAACATTTCAAGGCGGCAGTTTACTGAGTTGGAAAATAAATAAGTTGTATTGTTTTAGATGGATAAAATAGTTTTGGTCAACACAACGCACAATATTATTAGGACCTAGTAAAATATTTCAATTAAAACTCCACTCATTGTTATTAACTGCGAACAGGAATTTCAAAAAAAAATTTATTTTTACTCCTCTTTTCAATATTTATTCCGAAAATAAACCACGCATATAACCACGCATATAATAACACATTAAAGATGCATAAATACCTATACATTAATTATAATAAATACATAGCTTTGACAAAAAAAAAATGCCCGTCTCCATACCGCTCCCCCTTTTTCCGCCCGACTTCCACCAACCTCATCCCTCTAGTTACATTTTCACACAGATAATGTTGAAAAAAATACCTTCAACGTCATCGTAAAGATACCTAGGTCATCAGATTTGAATAGCTAATATTAATAACAAATGAAAATAAGATGGTTGTGTTTAATAGACTTCATCGTAATGAGATGTCAGCATTATAAGATGCCAGATATGAAAGATGCCTGCCAAAGCATCTAGCTGTAAGATGCCAAACTGCTAAGATGGCGAAAACAACTTAAAAGCAAAATGTTCTGAAACGTCACTGCTGATTTATCCTACTTCGAGTGAAAACAATTATTGTGCTCATCCTACGATAACTGTCGTCACGTATTTAAAAAATCAAATGTTCTTAATCTTTCTACAGCCTATGAATAACCTAAACGAATGCTCAGCCATCTACACAAGTAACGAAAGTAGCAAACTCTTCAGACTTCCATTTCGATTGTAGACGCTGTGTTAGGCCGGGGTGGCTAAGGGCTAACTATACACGATTCCACATTCACTTTGAACTCATCCTTAAAGGGATATACCACAGATTAAAGAACTCTCCCTCTGACAGATCCGTCACTCGCGCGATAAGTGGTACCTCGTTTTCTTTTCTGCTGAGTCATACTTCGTACTTGATTTGCCAGCAGGCGCACCGATCGCCCGCGAGGACGCGGTATAATTAGAACGACTAGCGCAGAAATTACGCACGCATGCGCTGTGAAAGCAGACAGCCTGCCGAGCACGTGTTTCCTTTGCCGGTGTAAACAAGACCGATGAGCAATAAAGATGCGGTATTTATGAATTTTAACTGCTTATAAACTAAATAAAACGTAAGGCTAATAATCGATAAACTCGATAACGATAAACTCAAAACATTTTGACAAAATTTACAGGATATTTCTGATGGTTCAAGTGGAACATCGGCGTCTGGTAGGTTACCCATACTCAGATTGTTTCAATACGTGATAAAACTGCTTTTTTTTGTTTGTTTTGTTCAGAGAACGTAATAATTTAAAAAATATACTTTGTAGCTTGGTACTATATTTATTCCGCCGATTGCTTTAATAAATTTTTGTTTGTATGTTTGTTCAGAGATCATACATTTTAGTTGATTTACCAAACAAATTTTCAGCTGGATGCCGTAGGATTAAGAGTAGTTCCCAGTAGTGCGAAGCTTAAAACTGTAACAATTCGCGGAGAAAAAATCCAACACTTGCTTTTTTTCACTTTCCCGTAAGATGCCTTCGCGGTAAATTTCCAAAACATGGCCAGACGTCGGCTTTTTTTGGAGGGGAGGGGGAGGGGGGTGTGCTTAGAAAATGGATTTCTACATTATGAAACATGGTTGTGTTTTAAGGTGTACCCTTATATTGTATGAAGATGTTGAGGTATTTAAATCGTTCGGGCAAAATATCATAAAAGGGTATTTTCTCTTTTGTTGAATGACAATGGGGGAGGGGAGGGGGGGGGGGGGGCGGCGTAAAAACAAGTTTAGCAGGGAACTAAACAAAACGAGCCAGAGGGTCTGGGAGCACTGGTAGCTCCCCAGTGTAGAAGCTCAAGTATTTTACGCTACGACAATGCTTGTCCGGCTTCTACAGTGTACTTACTCACAAATTATCTAGGAATTTATGTTCCATTATGACACGTTCTAGAGTTTTGTAGGGGGGGGGGGCTGGTTCCCGTGGCCACTTCCCTGCACGACTGCTCGTGGGTGTCTATCTCACCGAAAACTACAATGTAAGTCTACTTATTTGGTTATAAATTTGATTTTTTAAATGTTATAAAACTCTAACACACAAAAAAATAAAATAAAAGTTTTAAAATTTCTGGATTAAATAAAACTGGAGAAAGGGCCGTAATGTGAGTGCTTTACCCCATGTATAGAGTGTTTTTATTGAATTTTGTTTTGTTTTGTTTTGTTTATTGAATAACTCACGATATTAAAACGCCACGTAAAAATTAGGCCTAAAAGCTGACAATTAAGCTTAAAACGTAAAACGAGGAATAAAAACTAACATTTTAAGGCAGCAACTGTGATAGTTGATACTTTTAGGTTATACACCGGAGGTATAATCAATTTTTAAAAAGTGCATGAAGTGACGGAAGTGCACGAAAGACCGGTTGCGACTAGGTAGTCCCTTCAGCCGCCGCTTGTTTTTGTACAGTCTTGTCGAGCCGATAGCAGTGGGACTGGCCGGGCAGCAAAAGGCAACTATACCCTTTGGGAGAACGATAGGGGTGCCACTTGTTTTACCACAAATTAGAATGTGCTTAATCACAAACTCGCTCAAGATATGTGCATCCGCTTTAAGAATTAGTTCCACTTTGAAATATCACAGCGAGGCTGCAATACGTCTACATTTATAACCACAGGGTAAAAAAAACCAAAGCAACAACGACGATGTAGCAGCAGACGTAAAGATGAATGCCTTCAGGCGAATGGGTCTTAGATGTTGGCGATGCGGCTCTGTAGTTTTTTATCTTCTTCCTGCCGGATTATGTGGCTTTGGGAATAGTACACGAAATAGCATCAAGTTAAAGATTGAGTCGTCACAAACCGGAATGATTCTCGTATTTTAACATCACAATTTATAATTTTCTAGGCTAGTGTCTTATAATTTTGCTTTGGCGATCTATTGGAATAATTAATTTTTTATTTTTACCGCATTAGTCTATTAGATTTTTGATCTTATGGTAATTATTAGAAAATTAGTACATGCACACACAGGATGAAACGTCATGATTATTGTAAGAGCGCAAAGCATCATAAGTGCGGGCAGGGCCCCCGCATCAAAGTTAGGGGCCTGGGACTAACTACAACAGCGAGCCCCCCCTCCCCCGACTAAAATTGTGAAAAAGTTGCAGTGTTATAATATTCGTCGGCCACATTGTGCTTAACAGGTTGGTTCATTCATTAATCCGGGCTACTTGCGTTTCAAGACTTCTCTGCATAATAAGCTGACAGGCTTGCACTACAGTACTCCTGCTCCGTGCTTGTTGCCATTGGATTGGAGTTGTTTGTTGAGAGTATAAAAAAAATTCATAATACGCATAAATCGAGTACATTACTCATAGTCATCAAAACTCACAATTGCGGGGGGGGGGGGGATTTTAGGCCGTGTGGGCCCCTTGAGTGACCGGGCCTGGGTACAGTGGGTCCACCTGACCCCGGCGTTGTGGGAGCCCTGAGTGCGGGACGCAGTTAAATTAGTTAACAATTTTTCAACAGAAAATTTCCTAGACGCCACATTTTAAAACGGATTTTTTACCAAGGGATTAACTAATAAATAGACCTTTGGGGCCGAACTTGATGTGGTGAATTTCTTCCACAGAACAACTTTCATGGAATTAGGTGATAATCCTCGTATATATGTATACAGTGTAATAAAAGTAAAGTTAAAAGTTAAAGTGTAAACCTTCGCAATTACCAAAGAAGCAGCAGTTAAATATTAACACCAATAAAAACCATTACGTAATGGAATTGTTAACAAAAAACTACGTACACGAAAATTGACGTAAACATCAACTGTGTTGACACCACTAACTTGGAACGTTGGAGATATAAATGAATGTGTATGTAGTAGATTAAGGCTACCTTAATATGTTGATTGACGTGTAGATCCTCTTCGCAAATCCAAGCAGTTGAATCTCAATCGGATCCAAAATAATTAAAAGACGGCAAACAAGTACCAACATAAACCACCATTAACATTCCATAGCGCTACCGTACTAGGAATGCGAAGTTTTATTTGCACGTGACCAAACTATGGTCAGCACTCAAAACCTTGTAGGATTTCACGTCTGTTACGTCTTTGTTAGTGTATTGTTTGTTTTCTTACACACGATAGTGTGTCGTCCGCTAAAAATTCAACATTAAGGTCCGTTCTATCCAGATATAATATACATGAGCTTGGCGACCACTAGCTGTAGATTGCACTTGTGTCTTTTACAGCCAAGGCGGTAAGGCCATCATCAACTAAGGTGGTACAAGCTAATACGGTAAGGCCATCATCAGCTAAGGTGGTACAGCTAAGGCGGTAAGCCATCATCATGACGCTAAGATGGTACAAGCTAAGGCGGTGAGGCCATCATCAGCTAAGGTGGTACAGCTAAGGCGGTTAGGCCATCATCAGCAGATTCCAGTGCATCTGATGAAGCGATTGCATCATGTTTGGACGCCAAGACCGAAGCGGTTATTACCATATCAGGCATGTTGTCGCTCATTTCTCTGCACCGTGGTTTCTTCCTTCTCAAGAACTCTCAGGCCATCCCAAAGCTTTCGTGTAATTTGCGCTGTTCTCCAACTTGGAAATGCCTAGAATTACTTCAAAGACAATTCTCTCCAGGCAGCTTTGGAGTCAGTCACCAACACTCAGCTCGCTGCTGCTGCCTGCGACCAGTGTTCTTTGCCTGTCTCTAAGGGCGGCTTAGGGATTTGCCATGCTTCGAATTGTTCACTACCATCTTTTCTGGGATCCTCCTGCAGTGCCACCAGCTGGTAGAGGAAATCTTACTCTTGTGCTGCAGAGATGGTCCAGATCCGCTTCTCTCTGAGGGCATTACTCTTTGGTCACAATCCAACCAGTCACCACCTCCCATTGGCAATGCCCGGATTTCCCAGCATGAAAGGGAAAAACCAGGTGTCAAATGTTGACCCGGATTCTCCATGAGCGAGCTGCTACTCTCTCCGACAAGCTCATTGGGGTCTGCCGCAAAGGAATCCGGTGCCTGGCTTAATGCCCTCCCATCACCACAGCTCGGAACACATCTTGACGATGGGCCCTTCTGCATAGCCGTCGCTGTACATCTGGGCTGCCTGATCTGTGAACCGCACGTGTGTCAACTTGTGGAGCTCATGTCGATGCTTCGGGCACAGACGGCCTCAGCTGCAAGAGGCGTGCAGGCCATTGGTCTCGTCGTTCTTCCGTTAATGGTCTTCTTAAGTGGGCCCCTTGTCTCTGCTGGGATACCATCACAGCTTGAACCTTTGGGTCTGGACCGTGAAAATGGCAAGCATCCAGATAGCATCTCCTTGATTCCGTGGGCGGGTGGACGTCAGCTAGTATGGGACTTAATTGCACTGACCGTTTGGCCCCTTCCTACTTAAATGCTACTTCTGCAGAGGCTCTGAGTGCCGCTTCTGCTGCTGAAGCTAGGAAAAGGGCAAAGTACGAGTACCTGCGCAACTTTTATGTGTTTTGCCCTGTTGCCATCGAGACGCTTGGGTCCAATGGGCGCCAGGGTCTCTCCTTGATAAACGCTATTGGCCGCTTCATTACCAATGTTAGGGGGGAGAAGCGGGTCATGTCCTATTTGATCCAAAAGATCAGTGTTGTGTTCAGCGAAGGAATGCTGCCTCGATTGTCGACACCATTCCTGCTACGGCATCCCTCGATGAACACTTCAGCTGGCTGTGATCTGGTTTTCTGCTTTTGCTGTGTGTGTTGAAACCTGCTGAACTGCTGTTGTAGATATTGAATTCGTGTTCTTTACCGTTTCAAGGTGAATTTGTTTTATTCCGTGTGTTTTCTTTAAATGAAATGGTGTTCTTTTGGATCGCATGGATTTTTACGGGTTGGTTGTCTTTTCATATATATGTATATTTTTTTTCTTTAATTAACTAATGTTTTGTACATAAGTTTATTTTTGATGTGTACTAGTACATTGGAATAAAGGATGAAAAAGGCAGTTTGGCTGCTTTAAGCATCTGAGGAAAATAAGCAATGTCACATAAAACACTGAAACTTCGTTTGATCAGGAGACTTTGATTGCCTGACAACATAAAAGTCAGTATCAGTGCCACAGCTTAACGTTTTCTTGTTGAAAAAAAAGTATGAATAACGTTGCTATTTACCTATAGCTAATTTAACGAAAATAAATTCTGCAATGCGGTGCAGAAAGCCGAAATTTTGCAGAAAGCTATAGTTTAATCGTGGGACATGCCTTTTTCTGGCTTGGGGGTTAGGGTAAACGTACATTGATAGTTACCAATCAGTAGCAATACTATTTTAAGGTCAGAGTTACAGCATTTTCCGAAAGTTGAGTGATTTAATACCGACCATTAACCATAGATATTATCTACCCCAAAAAAACCACACTACAGCAACACTAAAACAAGAAAGCAATAAAACTACAACAGGCCACCTCAAAATCTCCCAACATTTTCCTGCAACAACCACTGCTGCATATCGCTATACTTACAAGGAGGGGTGCAATGGCAAGAGGTGAAAAAGATACAAGGACAACATTTTGGGGATAAAAGGGATTCCGAACCTAGATCAAGTAATAGTGAATTTTGTCCCTTCTGGGCCCCTGACTCGTGCATTTTGGGGCCACTGTCACCTGGGCTAGGGTGCCTTGCACCCTTTGCACCACCTCTAACTGCAGCACTATCAATATAGTGGCTGGAATGGGACAGTGTGTTTAGACTCGCTCCAACTTGGCCGCACGGCACGATGATCTCGCTAGATGGCGGTTGGAGCAAGGTGGATGCATCGCGTAGCTCGGATTGCCTGTAATAGTATGGTGCTGCTTCTAAACTAGAGGGATGTCTGAGGGAAGGAGTCAGGGTACTTTACCTGTGGACGCGTTCGGCTGGACGTGCCAGGTTCCAGCATGAAACAACGTGTGGATGCGCGAGGCTTCCAGTATGAAACACCGTCCGAGGGGGCGCGCTTCGCACGCTTATCATATACAACCTAAACAGTATCCAATTCTAACCTAACCTAACCTAACCTAACCTAAGCATTTATGAAACAAGTAAGCGAAATAACTCGCTGACGTCATAATTTGCTGACATCATAACTTGCTAACCTCAGCACCTGCCACCAGGATCGCTACGACTCCAGCATCCAACTCGTCCACGGGCATGCCCCTACTGCATCCAGCCTGTCGCATCCAGAGTTAAAGTACCCTATATGGAGGGAAGTGAGGAAAACTGTTTCTTAACTCGAGGCGACTGATCCAAACTCCTCCCACTTTACGTAGGCGTGACGTCATGGAGCTGAGATGTTGCTGAGGAAAGTGAGGCAAGTTTTTTCTCACTCACTTACTGATCCAACATGGCTGCCATCACGCATTAGTAGCTGAGATGGTGGTGTTTCTAAACTGTAGGAAGTGAGATAAGGAAAATGTCTAAATTTAGAAACAAATTCCAATTAAACATAGATTAATAACCATTTGTATTATGTTTTTAATAACATTTCTCTTGCTGAAAATAGATAAGGCAGCGATTATTGCTAATTTTTCTAATGTTAAGAACGACAAGTGAGGCGGTGGTGTTTCTAAACTGATCGGTTTTGGTGACGTTGAGGGGCGTGGCTTAGAGGAATCCATCTCACTCTTCCCTCTAGTTTAGAAACACGCCCTATAGGAATTCTCGCTACATGTACGATTTTAACGCAAATCGAACACGTAAATTACCCCAGGAATTTGTAGGAAATAAAACGCTAATCCTGGCTACACGTTACTGAACAGTTTAGCGTCGTATTTTTTCTAGTGTGTTGGCAGGAATTCGTAATTTTTAAATTTCTTTACGTTTTTTCGAAGCTGGTGCTTATAAGAAAGAATAATTATTAAATATCCTTCGTATTCTTTGTCATGTTTACATGTGGAACTTTAAGTTGAAAGGGTCGGGATGATACAGAAGCTCCCCCTCAATTGGACGTCCAAATATTGATCTAAAATATAGAAAAAATACTAAAATTACCCCCCCCCTAAACCCTTTCGGGGGGGGGGGGGGAGACCAGTCACCCACCAAGAAATCCTTAAAAGGGGCGCAATTTTTGAATATTTTCTATTATTAATGGCACTTTTCCCCCGGACAGCCACGGCCCTGTTAAAGGGTTTTTTTTTTTTTTTTTTTTATTCTAAAGTATTAATTACGCGTACAGGGAAAAAATTGCTGTAAAAAAATCGGTTCGTTTACTTATTTTTGTGTGTGTTCCTGTTCTACACCAATCAAGAATAAACTCGTTGCATACGCACACACACACACAAAATATACATTCAAAGATAAACAATAAATAAAATAGGATGTCTATGTCGAAGACTTCAAAAGATTTAAACACTAAAACTTACTTTACATGTCCGCTCTTAATTATGTTGTTAGTGACACACCAGTCAAGTTTGGTGTAAAAAAAAATTATTTCTGTTGCGACATGAACTGATTAGAGGCGACTCAGGGGTGCCCATCCACCCAAAAGCTAATCAGGAGTGGATGGTTGCCCATCCCCCCCCCCAGCTTTTTAAAAAAGCCCGCCTCTTCTCTCCCCCCCCCCCTGATGTGGGGCCAAGAAAATTAACATTTAAAAAAAATTATTTTACTCTGGCTGGTCCCCGGCAAAACGAGCTAAGGGGCCTGGTGGAGCACTGAAAGCTCCCCCAGCTATTTAGGGGCCTCGTTTCCTCCCCTCCCTCCCCCCTCCGAAGCCTAAAAAACTTTAAAATTTCAGTGAAGTTAGGAATTTGAAAATTGTTGAAGCAGGCTGGTATTTTAACTTTGTTGGCTTGGTTTAGACAAGCTTCTGTATCGTTCGTTTTGTGATGATGGTATTGATAATGATACCAAATTCTTGTTTTGACAAATCCCTACTGATTGGGTGAACGTCGCCGTTTACCCTCCCCCCACAGCCAATAGTGTGCTAACCAGTCGTAAAAAACATTTTTTCAGGGTGTCGGAGAGAGAACATAGTCCCACCACACAAATGAAGAAAAACCCGCCAAAAAGTCAACAAACAATAGGGCAGTCAGCCATAATTTTTTTAATTCGTCCCCTCCCCCCCCCCCTAAAAAAAAGATTGAACGGTAAAAAGAAAATATTTGGTTTTCTGCCTCCTAATTTTACAGAAAGTAGTTACGTAGTGCTCGCAGGGCCGTAGCGAAAGGTACTTGGTTGGGGGGGGGGGGAGTGACTGTCATTTTGCCAACTCGTCTTATGATTTTGCCAACTGGTTTAAAGAATGCCATTAGTGCTGCTAGTAAAGTACTTTTGAGGGGTCCGCCAAGCTCAGCTAGGGGGTCTGGGGGAGCGCTGTAAGCTCCCCCAGCGTGGTCCGGGGCTCTGCCCCGGAAGCTGAAGCATTTTACGCTATTTTTGTGCCTGTTTCTAGCCTCCAGTGAACACTGAACCAACAAATTGTCAAGCAAATTTTAGTGATTTTTTTATTCATATTTTATGATGGTAGGATTCGTAAAAATTTTATTGTGACTAAATCATGTTTTTTTTAGATATTTTTTTTCCAAATTAAATTAAACCGAGTTCAGTTTAGAATTATATAAACAGGCCAGCTGGCCATTGACGATTGAGGGTTGACTTAATTGTACATTTTGGACTTTTAGGCTGTAATGAATGACGACGACTCCTGTGTGCAAGCATAGGCAGCAGGTCAGGGGCAGAAACTGTTTTTTAAAATGTACTATCGAAAGGTGAAATTAATGAAATCTTTTTCTCAGTTGCATCCTAAACAACTATAGGCCTAGAGGTATTATTGTAAAAAAAAACTGTCACATTTTAAAACAAAAACATGCTCCAGTTTTTAAATAATGGAGCGTCGAAAGACGAAAGAAATGGCGAAACTTTTTACCTCAGTTTTGTCCAAAACAACTTGATGTATTATTGGAGAAGAGCTTCCACATTTGAAATCAACATGCTCCATTTAATTGTTTTCCATTGATTCAGGGGATCTTGGGGGCCGGTCATTAGTTATGGCCGTGGGGGTGGGGTGGGAAATGAAAACTTTAATGTAACCACTAAATTTTCGATGACTCCCCCTTCAAGACCTGAAAAAAACCTTGATTCCTCCCACCCTAAGGTCCAAAAATGATGTGAACAACCCCACGAAAATATTTTACACCCATCTTTTGTCGAGATTCCTACAAAAGTATGATGAACACACTGTTTGCTTATATGACCACTTCTTAACATAGTCAGAAACTAAAATGCAGAAGACGCCAAGAAACCAGGTCCAAAGGTTTTCTATAAATTGTTTTTTTAAAACTGCACTTCCAGGAATAGTATTACTAGTTTCAAAACCTTGTAAACCGCATGGAGGGGGGATCTGGTGGGCTTGACCCCCAGAAGCTGAGCCGTTTTTGGAAATTTTGACTGTTGTAAGTGCCATTTTTGTGGTCCAAAAATGACTTTTTTTCCAGTTGGTCAGTGTGTTTTTGACCTCCTCCTTTTGATGGGACATGAAAAATTTATGACCTTCCTCTTGAGAGGGTCCAAAAACTTCATGACCCCTCCCATCCTCCAGCCTCCCCGGCGATAAATAATTACCGGTCCCGTAGGGTAATTTTTGCCCTCATTTCGTGGCCTTTTTTTGGGTCACTTTTGTCCTTTAATATGGGATCTTATGATCTCTTATCGTCAAATTTTGGACCTTCGAAATTAACAAGTTTAAAATTTTTAACAATTTTCATTTGAAAAATGTAGTTAGTAGTTATGATCACTAAAGTGTCTAGTATAGTGGTACAGCCTAACAGAGTCCCATGCTTTTTTGGGTATCACATTTAAATCCTAGGGGGGTAGGCGCGTGCATCTAGGGTCTATTGGTCGGTCCATGTGCACCTAGGATCAACATTTTCCCTCCCTTGAACGTTAGATACCCGCCTCATATCCCTGCCGCATCTATGCGTCGCCCGCCCGGGATAACTGTTTCCTCCAGGTGACTAGTACACTTCAGCACAAAGTTGGATCTATTGGTCGGCCCATGTGCACCTAGGATCAACATTTTCCCCATTGAACGCTAGATACCCGCCCCATATCCCTGCCGCATCTGTGCTTGCCCGGCCGGGATAATAATTGTTACCAGTTGAAAAGACTCCCCCTGTTTGCGTGCATGCATAGGTAAAAGTGATAGGCAGGATTTTTTTTATTAAAAATCGTTTAGAGGTACATGCATATTACAGTTGTGAAATAACAGCAAAAAAAGCCTGAGACAGTTAGATCTTCGAGCCAGGGGTCTTCTTCAAGGTGGGCTGAAAGCTGTAAAAAGGTAAGAAATTGGAATTACCGAAAAAAATACTGGAATATAAAAACATAGTCAGAAGTCACATGTGTTGAAGGTTACCTTAAGTATGAGGATGCCCACATTGTCTCTTCAAGTTGGATTGAGTGTAAGTATGGTTTCCTCTTCAAGGCAGCTCCTTCAAGTCGGTCTGGAAGCTGTAAAAAGGTAAGAAACCAGAATTACCGAAAAATACTAGAATATAAAGCATAATCAGAAGCCACACGTATTGAGGGTTACCTTAAGTATGAGGATTGAGCATGGAACCTTTATATTTCTGCCTGTAAAAAAAAAAAATAGGTGTTTGAAAGCGAAACAATAATGGTGTACGTATAATACCACCTGATGGCCTTCATCTAGTCGGGGGTAGTTGTGTGTATGGTATGGTGGGGACTGAAACAAAAAAACAAACCAAGAGATTAGACACGGCAGAAATACAAAATGAAGCGACGTCAGGCGGAGACTGAGGGAGCCTAAAAAGCTCACCTTCGCAAATCATATAGGCTATAACGAAGCGATATCAGCCGAAGTAGTGCCTTCAATTCGATAAGCGGAACGTAGTGCAGACTGAGAATTTAAGAACGTGGACAAGGCTGAGGGAGCGGAGTGATAACAGCTAGGTGGTAGTTAAAAACCCAAAAATCCACCGGCAGTTTCCTGAAGGGGAAACTGACGGCTAGTAACGAATCCCCGGGAGCGTCCAGCGAAGGGGATAAGCCTCTATACCCGTAAAAAAACAGAAGCTATGTATTATAAAAAGCAAAAGTCCCACCGGTAGTTTATAAGATGTAATACAAACAAGAAGTGAGACATGTAAAGAAGTGATATCGCAAAAGGCCATATTGCGCGCATACGGTCTAGCTATCATGTGGAAGGGGGCGTCATCGCAGCGAGTCATAATACACGTTGTTTGTAGGGTTTGTGTAATACGGCTCCCTTCGATGGCGCTCTTCCAGACAACATCCGGGCGATACCACCAGGAGGCCCGTAATCCGCTGCGATACGTAAGGGAATGTGTGGCAAAAAAAACAAAAAATTAAATGTGACGAAGTTAAACAAAAAATAAAATAAAAAAAGGTATCCGTTGACGTATCGTGTTCATCACCCGAATTTGGAATTCTCAAACGCTAGTCGTCCGAGTGGCCCAACGGTGTTTCGTTGGTTCTAATTGCATGATGCCGCGTAGTCGAAACCAACGTTAAGTTCGTCGCCCAGGTTTCCAGTAGAAAACTAGGTGTTTATCGTAGACGTTAATAAAAGATATGGCCGAAAAAAAGAACAAGTATGGACAATAAACAAAATAAGTAAAGTCGGAAACGAAGCTACGCAAACACAAATTCCCCCTTGCGAGGGAAAAATTTATTAAGTAAAAACCTACATTTTTAAGAAGATTTAAGATCTCTTTTTAGCAAAACATTTATATAATAAAAAAAAAACACACACCGTGTACAATGAAGGAGATTTAAGATCTCTTTAGTATTTATATAATAAAAAAAACCCACCACCATGTACAATGAAGGAGATTTAAGATCTCTTTAGCAAAACATTTATATAATTAAAAAAAAAACCCACACTATGTACATTGAAGGAAGTTTAAGACCTCCTCATCAAAATAGGTATATAATACAAAAAAAATTCACCACATGATTGAAGAGGGTTTAGGACCCTGTAGTGAAACATTTATATAATAAAAAAAATTAAAAAGGTTTAAGACCCGTACATTTTTTAAGAGGGTTTAAGACCCCTAGGAAAAAAAACACCAACAGCAACGTCAGTCTCATTTTCCCCCCCACAGTCGATCATGACAACGGCTTACAGCATTGAACGCAGTCTTTATTTTCGGAAGGTGTAACGAATTTAAAGTGTCTTTTGACGAAGCGGACGACACGGCGGTCGTTAAAATCCTTCGTCATAGGATGGAAATGTTGTTGGATACGAGTCATGGGGAGACCATTGGCTTTATGATATAGAAAATAAAGGCAGTATTGGCCGCATACCGTACTACAAGGTCTTTGGTAGGTGTGTAGATTATAATTCTTAAAGGTAGAATTTCTACCGAGGAAACGCAGAATGTGTACGTTAGTAGGCTTCAGACCATAGCTGTCAAAATAGTCAACGGACGCTTTGAGGTGGTCGAAATAGATGCCGATCCAGTGACTACCTGGTTTGGAAGAGGGGTCCAAATTAACGATGTACGCCGAATGGGTGGCTGTTCTAGGTAGCTGATCGGAAGCGTACACGTCACCGAATAAAGGCCCTAGCTTCTTGTGACTTCTAGCTGCGGCGCGCAATTGATCCGTTTGCATTGTTTTTTAGTGTTCATATAGAATGTTTCTAGATTGATCGATTTCGAGTACGGATTGATGCACCATGTAAAGTACTAAATTTATAGTTTCCGTAAGGGCTTCTTTGAAACTAATGTCGATACGAAGAGATCCTTGACGAATGAGGTTGTAATGGCACTCTCCTTGGCTTTTATCGGAAGTCAAGTCAAAGGCGTACAGCGCATTGCCTTCCGGGTAATCACCATACGCGATGGGTGGAGGCGAGCCCGAAACCAGTTTGTTGGTATCTTGAAAAAGTGAGTAATAATTTCGCACGTATAAAGAATTGTCATAGTCTGGTTTATAGGGAATAGAAGGAATAGTTTTTCCATCGGCCTGCAAGGCGAGATAATTAACGTTGTAGTTGGCAAAGTTGTAAGGATTTTTAGTATAGCTACCGTTGTATGCACTATTCGAAACCAGGCCGAGAAG
>JAHWFP010093709.1:0-23139 GCA_023313725.1 Lithobius niger | reverse complement strand
ACTCATGAATGAAGCCGACGACTTGGTAATCAAGAGAATAGCAGTATATTGGTAGAAAGGTTGTAAGTTAAACGGTTATAAACGTTCACTAGTGCAAAAGATACATTTAATAACACATATCTTGGAAAATTACTAAAGTGCTAGTAAGTTCGAGATTCGTCAGTTTTAGCACAAGAGCTGGGGACAACAACACGCTTCAGTACTGGCCGTAAGCAGACTCGCATTGTGCTAAATTAGCAAGTTAGAATAATGACTCATAACTGAAGCCGACGACTTAGCAAACACGAGAGCAACCTTTAATTCATAACAGTATATTGCCAGAAGGTTAGAAGACTTGGAAAGCAAAAAACAAATTTACTACTGTAAAAAATATATTTAATAGTAATACAGAATATTTTGAAAAATTACTAAAAGCGTAGTACATAAAGTTAACTTCAGTAACTCGTATACGAGTTTGCGTAAAAAATCTCCATCCGGCTAAGATTTTCATGACCAGTACTCAATCCACTCAACTCCAGTTGCAGAGGTTGGTCACAGCACTGTGAAGTGGTCAAGTGTCACAAGAATGGACACTTGGGTGAATGCATAAGAGTAGTGAAAGAATTGAGGGGACCTTTTCTGCCCAGTGGACTCTTCTTAGGCCCACTCATGCAAATAAATTAATTGCCTTATACCACACACCACAGTTGTTTGCCGTGACGCACGTGTCACGTGATGGGGCTAGTCCACTCAGACGGCTAAAGATCCATTATTCTCGTTCGTCAGTGGCTAACTGAAGATTACATCACGGCAAACAGCCGTGGCTCGTGGCGTAATTAAGAACAATCTATTCAGGACAAAGAAAACTTCGCCTGCAGCTCTTTCAGCTTCAGGAAACGTTTTATAATAGCCTAGTACGTCATAATGAAGCTTGAATGGTGTGCCTGTATAGTTGCGAGTGGCAATTTGTGACAGTTGTAGTTTGGGCAATTTTCTTACTATTCCACTTTTGCCACTCTCTTACTACTGGAAATTTTTTGTCTTAATTATTCCGTTAATAAGTATTGCAGGTTAACAGTGTTGATTTTGCTTTGACTTTTCCTAGGGTTAACGAGGCTGCTGAAAGGACAAAGAAAAAGCGGCCAGGGGATTTGATAGGAACTCAGCCTTCATTTATGGCAGAAAGTTAAACAGAATAATAACTTTAAAGCATGTTATTTAACTGAAATTAACTTTAAATTACCGACCATTTCACTTACATTTTTACATTTCAGTTCACATCAAGGTCTCAAAAGGATTACCACTGTGTTGGCAGCGAGCACATGGTTTACTAATGAAACGGGTTTACTATTACTATCATCGGGGGATTTTCTTCTTCTCTCAGGTGAGGAAACATGAATGCTTCATGTAAATAAAACTATACATGTTAAGAAACTTGCATGTTAGGAAAATGCATTGGATTAGCTACTATCGGGAGTGCCAGAAGAGTGTGGTGTCACATTTGGGGGGGCTTCTGAAATTTTCAGCTTTTAAGATGTTAAAAAATGGTTAAATAATTTTTCTGCAATAAAGATATTATTTACTGTGTCTCTATGCACATTAGGGTGGAGTGAACATTTTTTTTCGGAATTCCCAATAGGTTGGGAGAAGAAAAAATGCCTCTTAGCACCACTATCACACACAAAAAATGTCATCACTCGTGAGGTGATGTCTTAAGCTGCCACACGCGGCTTCAATGTTGGCGCATTGTTTAACGTAAGCGAAAATGGCTGAAAAATGGGGAAAAAAGTTAACTGCTTTAAAATTTAATTTTAGCGCTATCTTATTTGATGCACACAGAGCGGATGGAAGGTAACTATAATTGCAAGAAATATTTTTCTTGCACGATAAT
This sequence comes from Lithobius niger, assembly GCA_023313725.1. Taxonomy (NCBI): domain Eukaryota; kingdom Metazoa; phylum Arthropoda; class Chilopoda; order Lithobiomorpha; family Lithobiidae; genus Lithobius; species Lithobius niger. The sequence goes on along the minus strand of JAHWFP010093709.1, from coordinate 21,269 downwards.
GTGCATTGAACAGTTATGGGCCAAAATAAGCTAAAACGCCATTTTTGGCCATTTTCAATGTGAAACTTTACCCACATTTTTAACAGATATTAAATTCTTTGTGAATCTGGCGTGTTGGTAGATGGTTCTTGAGAGTATGAAATGAGATAATGTTAAAATTGAATTTTAAACCTGCCAACTAATTTTTTTTTCTTTCTTTAGCGTTTCTGCCTATGTTAAACAATGCTAAACTTGAAGCCTCTTGTGGCTCCTCAAGAATTACCTCAGAGTGACCGGTCCCTTACTATAATTATACGAATGCCTGAGGGATAGTATATCTGCAGCTATTTTTTCATAAATAACTAGATTTTTTTTTCCTTTTTAAAACGTGTAGTAAAGTTCAAAATTCAGTTAGTTCGTCTGGACATAGGCTTGGATCAGTTAACTTAAGACTCCAGGAAATTAGTATTTTAAAAAGAGCTAAAAATCAAAGAGGATGATAATCTAGTTTTTTGTTTTTTTTGTTGTTTGTTTTCAGTTTTTCATCATTGTCGTCATGTCACTGGTTGTTCTAGCCATGGTGAACACAGATTTCGTAAGGGCCAGACCTATTCTGTTGCTGGACACCGTCTTCACCCGAAACAGCCGTGTAATGGTATTTGAAGCTCACAACACAGAAGCGCTTTGTTTGCCAGATGCATGGAAACGTAACATTCCTAGCCATGTAACAGTGAAAGAACTCGAAGAGGCAACTATGTTGGAAGACACCCTGCAAATTGTCAAAGATGATATATCGGGTTATAAATTAGAACGTTACTTATTGGGTGCCAAGTTTAGTCAGGTTGATAGTCGAACAGTGAAGGCAGTGGGCCTGTATTACGCATTAGGCGCTACTCCATACCAGAAAATTGCCTCTCTCAATCTCATCCACAATGCAGTGCTTCAGAATTGTGACATGGGAAACTGGAAGATAATAGTGGCTATCCAAATTACGTCCGTACACGAAACGCGACCAAGAAGAACTTATCCATCTGATTATGTTTTAACCATGAGATATGTACATCAACTGTTAGCAGCCATTCTAATGACTATAACTCTGGCTCTTTTTTGCTGTGCGTTTGCATACTTGGCTACTCATGAGACCATAACCCAAGCAAAACACCTGCAATTCATGACTGGAACTAACCCGTTTATGTATTGGGGAACAGCTTTTGTCTTTGATTTCATGTTCTACTTCCTGTGCGTCTCATTCTGCCTCGTTGTAATAGTCATATTTGCACATGAGAGCGTTCTGACTGTTCCTAAAGTACCAGGTTCGTTTAGTCGGATTCATTTAGGTGTTGTAAAATAGGGCACGAATTTGATAGCTATTATGGATGGTAATAACAGGACAAAAGAAGTTGCTTATACATGTTACTTATTCCGGGTAAGGACAAGGTCGACGTCAGATGTTGGCAATGGGCTTAATACATTCCATCAAAGTTGGCCATGTTTATCATTCTGCAATTATGGGTATACTGCATACACTCCGATGAACGTTTTCAGACAAATCATCAAAAACATTTGACATTCTTTTTGGAAGAAGCTTCACTAGCTTGTCAGTTACTGCTTCTGTCAAGGATGATAGCAACGATTAACCACCATGATTAGGTCAAATCAGCAGAGTATCACGGTGCACCAGTGACATGGTTTTGATCAAACCGATCCAAACGTGGCCGTGCCACTTCTCTGATCAATGTCCAAATTAGCGGTTAGGTTGTTGCTTGTCGCCAAGGAGGAGGGGCCACTGTTGATACAATGGTGACACAGTCCTGATTGAAGAATCCAGTATCCTTCTCTGGATCGCTGAAATGTGGCTGAAGACATCATCGTTTCCCTTTCTTCCTGATAACTATGTCACATGCTTGTCCATATCCTGAATGTAACTGCTTTCTGGGGTTTAACTTTGTGTTTGTGGGAAGGGGGCCTCTAATGACCTTAGTTGTTGAATGGGCAAGACAGCTCTTAAGTTAAATGCCGTAGACTATGTTGCTATTATGTATTTAGGTAATGGTATAAGGCTGCAAAATTTGCTGAATGGGATTGTAGCTAGCAGCAGTGTCACAGGGGTCGAATTTCCAAATTTTGAACGGGTGCAAATTTTCTCCCCAAATCTGTTTCTGTTTCTGGGGTGCAAAGTCTTTGGAGTGCAAAACCAAAATGTAAACCAACACTGTGGCCTCCTATTTTATAGCCATTGAATATTCTAACATTCAGCTTCTCAATAATATGTACTGTTTTCCTGCATTTGCTTAAAACTGACTTAATTTCGCTATTCAATTGAATAACCTATACACATAATTTAATCAAAAGTAGTAAAAAATGGAGTTTTACTTCTTTGAAAGGAATGGTGCCACAGGAAGTCTAATTCCAAGCTGTTTAAAATGCCGCAAACCGCAAGTCTGTAGCTTGAGTAGTTCAAAAGTTATGGAAAATTCAACTTTGGTGTGCAATTTTGCACTCCTCAAGTTGCTTCTGGAGTGCAATTTGCCCCTGTGCATCCGAATATTTTGACCCCTGGTCATGGGGAGGGGTTTGGGGAGCAACTGGAATATGCCATTGTTAAAATGTGGGTTATAATTGGCACCAGCTATGTGTGGGTTTGGAGGGTATTGAGGATGTACCCATCGTTAAAATGGGGATTACAGCTCGCACCATGTATATGTGAATTTAAGGAAAAATGAGAGTTCGCTTTTAAAATGGAGATTGTAGCTAATATGAAAAGTTCGTAAGTTTGGAGAGCAATGACAATGTCCTATTTGTTAAAATGGTTGTCACTAACCCTATAAGGTGGGTTAGGTGAGTGATGAGGATGTCCCCTTTGTTAAAATCTGGTATCGGGTGGTTTTAGCTAGCACCAGGTGTAGGTGTACATGGGTTTGGAGAGGAAGATAATTGCCGTTGTTAAAATGAGAGTTGTAGCTAGCATCCCCTAGATGCACTTGGGTTCTATGCTAGTAATGAGAACTTTCTGTTGCAACTAGTACCAGGTATAACGTTGGTATGAAGAGTTGTGCGTGGGTTTGGAATAGTGATGAGGATGTTGTGGTGGTTGTTGCTTGTACTGGGTTACATTAGTTTGGAAAATAAGGATGCTGTTACTTTTCTTATGTGGGAGCTGTAACTAGTACCGTGTGTGCTCTCTCACGAGCCGGAGGTACCGAGCGCGATCCTGACCTTAGTGACCCCTGGCATACGCGGGAAGAGAAGGATTTTGTGATGTCTTGTGCTCACGTCGATTGTGGTATTAATGCTCATGTCGATGCAGAAAATTTCTGTTTGGAATTTCCTAGCAAAATTGTTCCTCTCGCCTGCACTATGGCTTGGGCTGTCAAGCCTCCAAGAACCGGGTGTGAGTTTGGAGAGTCGGGGGGATGTGCCTTTTTTATTACATTTTATATTTTTGTGTATTGTAAGATTTAGCAGTTCGTGTAGGAGAAACTAAAGAATTGCATCTGAACTTTTTTTGTCTACTACTGGGAATCCTATTAAAGTATTGACATCTACTCAGTTCTTAAAATGTTAGCAAGAACTGCCAAAATTTTCAAAAAAGTGACCACCTCTGAAAGAAGTCGTACGCCAGCATACTATAGGATACAATTTTAATAAGAATCGAGTGTTGGAATATAGAGGAAGTTGTGGTAATGGTAGGAGGATAAAAGATGCTTGTACGTTGGGCCTCACCTCACTTTTTTTATTTGCAGTGCTCATGTTCGGAACGATGTTACTCTTTGGATTTGCAGCAATTCCAATGTCGTATTTGTTCAGTTTATTCTCAAACAGTGTGACAAGTGCATACATTTCTGTTCTCATTATTCACCTGATTTCTGGTAAGTGGATAACTGTAACGCTATTACTGTTTGTTTTACCGTTTTGCACAGTGTAAACATTTACTTCTATTAAGTGGGTTCGGAATGAAGAACGACGATTGAATTTCAAAATAGTTGTGATACTTCTAAATATTTTAATCAGTGAGAAATTGTGCAACACAACTACTGCGAAATATTGTGACAATATTGTGACAGGTGTCTACAAAAACTCCTAACTCGCTAACTAACAACTGTTGAGTACAATGCCACACACAAGTTATAGATAAAAGCCTGATGATGTATCTTGGTAGTTCATCATACAAATTGCATCATAACGATACGTTCATGGACACATGCTCCATGTTGGGGAATGTTACAGTGCGCAGCTATTCCTGTGTACCACTTGCAGTTCCATATATCTTGTGCGAGTGTCGGCCATTAAGGCATCCCATGTTCACTGACGGCTGCACAGAGCCACTGGAAATCCTAGGGAATAATCCGAATAATTTTCTGAAGGTTATTAAATTCCTAAAAGAGTCAATGCTCTCCAGTTGCACCCGAAGTTGCATCTCTCCAGTTTCATTAGTTTAGCTAATCAGCTACAATTTAGCGGTAATCATGGGTGAACATTTTCGTTTCATCCATGTTTATCAGCTCCATGTGAATGATGTAGTTTTCCCTGTCTTTTAGCTGTATCCGTTTGCTTAGTTACTGTGGATCTTCGGTCGCACCTTCCTTGCTTATTCACTGTGGCTCTCCCCCCACATATTCGTTTATTCCCACTGGCTCTTCAACCGCAACTTCAGTTTTTAATCTCTGTGGCTCATTAACTGCGTGCCTTTAATCTGTGTTGTTACCCCTTTTGCACCATATCTCATGTTTGTAGCTTGGAGCTGCCTATCGTGTTGTTGATCTAGGGCCAGTTGAGTGTAGGAATGGGCACAAATAACCAATGTGTTGATGTGTCCTTGTAGCTATATCCTTCATACAACGGCATGTCTCAATCAATGAACTGCCAAGCAACCCTACTTTAAACGTAAACTAAGGGTTGGAACTACTTTAAAATTGACCCACGATCTTTTCTAATCGTAGAGATAACCCTTTCGATTCAAAGTTCAGCGCTTTAAACCAAAGGTGCACCAAATGCGTTCTGTATTCTGACTTGGTCTTTTTTATTAGCCATCTACAGGATTTTCAGTTAAAACTGTATTCGCAAAACTGGTGGAAGCCGTTCTATAATGTTAAATAGTTGGGGATTAGGTGGTGAAGGAGTGGGTGCAGCGATAATTCTGTTTCTCTATGCAGTACGCCTGTGTATTTGATATCTCTTCAAGCTTTACCTATTGTTTCTTTGCCACCATCTTGTTTCTTAGAACGTCTTTTGGAAGATGAAGCCTCTTGCTTGCCTACACTCTTTCATTTAATCACCTTTGCTCAAGATCGCTCAAGATGCGGAATGAGAGGTGGCCAGCGGTTTTATACCGATTCGCTCCCACTCATTCCGGATGCAACCTATGCAATAAACATACTATTCTTAAGAATCTGATGTAATATTCCATTGATGTTATATCCATATCGAAACTGTTTAATTTCACGAGATACAGGATTCACTTTTCCTTTTTAGCCCTCTCACGCAGCTTGCTGGGAGTCAACACATGTAATCGTGTGGATTCCATTGAACTGCTTTTACGCCCATCATGGGAGTGGGCCGACTGGTATAAAACCGGTTGGTCCCGTCCCAACCAATTCCCCAACAAAAGACGTTCAGAATAATAGGCCTATACACTCCTGCATTGATACAGCCCTTAAGATACACCTAAGTAATGTTTGGGTGTAGGGAATGCTACATCTAAAGCCAACATGTTACACCTGCCAGAAACACAAAGGTTTCCGATGGCATCTCCAGACGTGTAGGAAAGGCATGAGAGAGCTGTCAAACGTTTCCTATAGAACTGTCAACCAAAAGTTCTGCTGGGTGAGCTAGCATCACTTGAATGTCGGGAAATATTTAAATATTAATAAAGTGGATTCAATTTGTAATACAAGAATTGGCCAAGTTCCCTGGAATAATCCACTCATTATCCGCTCAGAAAGAACCTTAATGCTCTCCTTTTCCTACTTGGAAGTCGTTATCAAAACTCATTTTAATATGTTTTTGTGACACTGGATGATGATGCTGCTGGGTGTGTGGTGCCTGTCTGTTTGTCCGTAACAAAGATAATTTGAAACCATCATCCGATTTATTTGACATTTTGCACATGGATTCTATGATTTAGTTGTAGATTTAAGTTATAAAACCAATAAAATTGGACGAGAGGTGTTGGAGAAATTAATTTTAAAGTATCAAGTTAATTTGACATCATTGACTCGATGCCATTCGCTGTAAGTACACTCACTTTTAAGGAAATTAATCAGAAAGAAAATCTATGACGTAAATCAAACTTCAAATTGTCACCCTTGACACATACTTTTCTAGTAACAACCCCTCAAAACCAGGGTAGGGCAGAAATCAATGCTAAAGCTAAAGCTGTCCTCTCCTGGTGCTGAGGTATGCTAACTAGAAAAGTTGGACTTAAAAAATCTTCGGTCGTCAGTTTTTTGTGGACCACCCTGTATTACTTAAAGCATGCTCATCGTATCTTTCAGCCGATGGTTGGAAACCACTGATACACAAATTGAGCAGCCTTACAAGTCTTCTTGGCATTTTATTGTGTGATTAGCGTGATTTCAATTTAGTGCAACGTAAATATTTATTAAGCATTTTTGGCTTTTCGGAATAATTATTAATCCTACTCTTGATGATTCCTCATCATGCAAATCCTACTGGTATCAAATACTCAATGGTCATCGTGGCTGAGCGGTGAGAGAGCTCAGCGTGGTTGCTGGAGGTTTGCGGATCTGGTCGAACCCCTGGAAAGGGGATCTTGGCAAAGTTCCCGCCAAGTCTGCCGGCCAGGATAGCGTGAGAGGCTACCATGCTCTATCAGCGGCTGTGGAAACTATTCTAGCCAATTCTAGACACTCTTTCGGCCCATACGATGATCGGAGGTTTCCCGAATCGAATCCCCGGGTTGGCACCTCCCTTTACCAGATATTTCTTCTCCCCTAAAATCTGGTATTATTCAAAATTGAGCCGGTTCAGCCACACGAACATTAAATTGCTTCAGTTGATTTAAGGCTTTAATGACATTAATTGTTTTTAAAGTATAGTAAATTTAATTTAATTCTGCTGACAATACTTCCTTCTCTACTTCAGATTTCTTCACTCAGCAAAATTCTGTACTAATGAATGTTTTCTGTACTTCAGCTGTTATCTTGGGTCCAATTCACGAATTAGTATTCATGATACACCGAAAAGATAACGACGTTACGCCTGCTGCGCAAATTTATGCAGCGTGTATTCCCGATTTATTACCTGGATGTAGTACTACAGTTCTTTTAATTAGAATCTGGTTCGTCGCCCTGTTAAGTAAGTGTTACCAGATGAAGGTGTTTATGAATGAATGAATATTATTGCAAAGGTAAAGTACAGATGGAAGTAATGATGTCAGGCTCTGAATGGAACAATTCATTGTTAAAAAACAAATCAAAGGCCGTTTTCTCTACTTTGGTATCAGGTCGCGTTTACCCAGCAACTCGCCTTTGCATTCTCGCAGCTAGAACTCAGTCGCGATGGCAAAGGTGACATTGCCATGGTAACAATGCTAAATGGATTAGCTAAACCCGACATCGTTTGAGTAAATACTTGCAGTCTTGTAATCCGTGGCAATAATATAAAGAATTCCTCATGACGAAACAATTTTCCCAAACGCTTCTGAACTCACGTTATTTGCTGTTTTCGTTGCGAGGCGGCAGACATAAAACCGCCGCCATGTTGGAATTTGAGGTGATTTCTAGCTTCTAGCTGCGAGAATGCAAAAGCGAGTGGTTGCATGAACGTGCCCTTAAGTTGACCGAATGAAAGCAACGAGCGAGTGCCTACTACAGCAGCACCTAGGGCAAAATAAAGTCATAAGTTGAAGAGTAAACCTCCACCAGTCAAGGTTAGGTATGTAATGGAAGTTTAGGAATGTTCACAAGTTTTTGGTGAAGTGTCAATGAAAATTGTTTTAAGATTAAATCCCGCTTTCAGTGACCATTTATGCATGGATATTGACAGAAAGTCTGGTGATGATATGCTGATTAGTCATTGTTTGGAATTGTCAATCAGACCATTTGCAGATTATGGCCCTGTTTTAAGATTCACTAATGTAAAGACAATGGCTGAATGTCTGGTAATAATCTGTTTATTAGTCCTTGCCTGCCTTCATTGTTCAGTTATACAATAGCAGATTGTTTGGAATTCCAATGAGAACATGTGTAGCTTAAGACTGCATTTAAGGTTCAATAATGCAGTGGAAGTGGCAAAACAGTCGCCACAAGTTTACCTTGCACACATGCACAAAACAATAAAATCAAGAAAAAAATAAAAATTCACTGTAAAAATATCCATGGAAGGCATTAGGAATTAATTTCTAGTGTGGGAAAGCTAATAAAAATCATTATTAGTCCTTCAAATCGAGGAAAACAGGAACCATGAGGTATATTTTGAGGGCTGTTCTCTTTTCAGCCGCACGTCGTTTTGCAGTTTACTGAACGCTAGCACCATGCTTTGGTTGGGAATGACATACAAGCAGCGTACTGTGAAGGCTTCGTTTTCCATTTAAGTATTTTTTCTCTAGTTATTTGAGCTGGTTACGTTTTTAGCTGGTCATTTGGAAAAATACCAGTTTGTTGAACGCTGTAGAACCAGGAATATAAATTCGTTTCTGAAATTTTGTTGGGCGGCCGGCGTTATGTATGCTATACGAAAAAATAGCACGCGATTCCGACGGCATAGCAGTCTCGCAGCAAAAAAAAAAAAATCTATGCATGCCATTTAAATTGAAAAATCGTGGCACGGATACCTTTTTCTTCAAGTTAAGCTGTTAAATAATTGAGCACATGAACTCACATCGACACAACACTCACAAATGTTTTAATTAATTTATTCACATTTTGCTTTTATTTGCATGAAAATGTGTATTCTAATGTGCTTAATAATTATTCTTTAATTTGATTTTTTAAAAACGTGTGCGGTTTTAGGCTTTGCTCGCGGGGCCCTGATGGGCATCGTGCTTTCCTTGCCCAGATGCAATAGAGCATTGACATTTGCCACCATATTGGCACCAGTATGGGTTTTGGAAGGCATAACTACAAGGTGCACTACATAAAAATGGAGAGGAAAACAACGGTAGGGCGGATTTCATAGGCTTAAAACAACGTTGTTTTCTCCCAACAACAAAAATCGCGCGTTTTAGGTCTAAGAAATTACTCTTCACAGCATCGGCCTCAATATGACGACCTTCTGTTTCTTTGTGCAGTGCCCCTTGCCGCTAACCCATTAAGGCTCCAGCATAGATTTATGTACAATAATACTACGTCGTGTCACTGCTCTATTGTACGGATGCAGTTCAACAAACATAGCGTTTTAAATCGTTCCAACAAATTTGCACACTCGACAACCGACTTTCGCTGGATTTAGAAAGCAGCTGGGCCGATATGGAATTAATTTTGGAAATATATCGAGTGTGTGTCTGATGTAATCTTAGCCAAAAAGTCTGGTGATGATCTTGCGTTGTCTGGAAATGTAACTCAGGCCAGTTGCCTTGGTTTGGTATACTTGCTTTGGTATACTTGCTTTGGTAATACAGGTGCAGTGTGGCAAGGTGGCCTGATTGTTAGCGGCTATCTCACGTGCCTTGGGTCCCATAATCGGATTCGAGCCTAACCTAAGCCAACCCTGACATTTTCGAGAAGAGAAGGGCTCTTTGATGGCTCGTGCTCATGTCGATTGTGGCATATAAAAGATCCTAAGAATTTAAGATTACAATTACCTAGCAAAATTGTTCCTCTCGCCATCTGGTGCTATGGCTTTGGCTGGGAACACGCCAGATCTCCAGTTGCACAGCTGTAGAAGCCAAAGTGATCTTTCCCTAGGATTTCATTAGCCCTTGGTGGGAGTATCGAAAAGTAGATGAATACTCATCGTGATCATATTTTCGTAACTCACACGGGGATTTACTTGGTTATTAGGAAATACAGCCACTACACACCAATACAAATTGTATACTTGAAAGCAATGGCTATAACCGGAATAATGTTTAGAAACTTTATTCCAGTTATAGCTGTGCTTTTTTTAAAATTACTATTTCTGTGTACAGGATGCCAGCCTAAAACAATCCGTTGTAAAAGCTTTCCTTACTTTTCCGGTTTTCATTGTTTAAAAGTGTGGTTTCCAAATGAATAATCTTTCACATCGTTAGATGTTAAAGCATTGTTATGTATTGTTAAAGGAATATTTAAAACTGGAAAAAAAGAGCATGTTAGAGCCATACTTTTGCAACAATGGGACACAATGAGACAGAGAAAGCCCATCGGAGGCCCCCATTCATCAAAGAAAAAATTGCAATTTTTCGCAAGGCGAGAGCCCAGTGGAAGTACTTCATAAAAAAAAATTGAAGTTATTGCCACATAAGGCGAGAGCCCAATGCTTCCCCTCCCCATAAAAAATAAAACAGGTAAGTTTTTTCAACACAAAGACACAACTGTTTTCATGCAATAACTTACTTTGCAGTAATTTTGCGGTTACAAACACATTTTAAATTACGCCCCCCCCCCGTCCTAACGTTGTTGGGCCCGGAGGCGACTGCCTCCTCTGCCTCATTGTAGTTACGCCACTGCAATGAACACGGAAAAATCTACATATACAGGGTGTAACAAAAGGTCGTGTCCAAACTTAGGTGACTAATTCTTTAGGTCAAACTAAGAATATGTAAAGGATAATGACCTAAAACCGCGGGCATTCCTAAACAATGCCCGAGGGCGCGCAGCGTCCCGAGGGCCATTATTTAGGAATGCACAAGGTTTTCGGTCATTATCCGACTTAATGCCCATTACGGCGAAGAGCTCGTTCCCATTGTCGGCTATTGTTGGCAAACGTTCTACGCTTTGAAATAACGTGGTATTGGTACGTTCTTGAAATAACGGGCCATTGTTTTACATTATTGGTAAAGATTCGAAAATAGTTGAACGTGTTGCGGGAAACTAAAATTCTTGGTAGGCTACTGATGATCAAAATGCCTTATCGTATTTCGTGTTTGTGCTTTTCGATGTGCATGTTTGTGCGTTACGTGGCAAAAATGAGGACAGAACTTTAACACAAAGACAACAAACTTTTGGCAGGTCAAATTAAAATGGGCGAGAATACCTTGAAGACATATTAAACGTTTCAAAAATAAATCAACGCTGGTTAAAACATATAAAAGGAAAGAAGAGAACAAGCCGAACAGCTATATGTGATCTAGGGACGAATTGGGTTGCTTGTTTGAATCCGGGTCATGCCATGATGCCACTCCGAAGGTGGCTTACTGTACTACGTTAATTCTAGTGTATTATTTTTGCTGTTTGACTTGTTTTCCTCTTTCCTTCATGTAATTTACAGGAATTTTTGCTTATTTATTTAAAACATATAAAAGTGCAACCAAAGAGAGTCAAGGCATTTTCTCTTCCCGACAATCCTTCTCGTTGTCCTGGCAACGTGCACAGACTGTATAAAAATTATTGGCCCGAACATGCAAATACTGAGGTTGTGTATTTTTCCCCAAAAAGAAATACTAGTAATAACATTTTGTATTACAACAGACCAGTGGGTAAAAATGTTCCGGGCAACATCGTCAATGATGTTGCAACAGATGCCAATTGCTAAATTGGATGGCTAATTAAGCAATCACAACATTCGTGTCAGCAACAATTTTGTATCGACCCAACGTAGAAGAGCAGCTCATTGTGCAAACAACTGGCCAACGTAACTTGAAATCCTTACAACAGTACAAGAAAAGTAGCCGTGGTATGCAAGCAAATATCATCGGTATTTTGAACATCGTAGCAAATGTATCAGGCCGGAGTGTTACAAATGAAAACCCGGTCAAACATTTGGTGATGAAAAACTGTAACCATTTTACAATCATTACGTAATCTTTTGTAAATGTAACGGAATTGTAATTTAGTGCTTTGCTACTTCAAACGTGTTTTTTGTTTTGTTTTGTTAAAATAAGCTGTTTTTCAAACCCCGGGCATTCTCTAGGGAATGCCCGCACTTTTCCCGCCTTCAGATGAAAGTGCGGGCTTTCCCGGCAACAATGGGTTTTTACATTGTTGCATATTTTTCAGCTGGGCTTTCCTTCGCCGAAAAGGGCATTAAAATTCAAATAAACATTTGGCCAAACACGTCTTGTTCTTTGGTTATCGCATGAATTAAGAACCCAAATTCCAAGTCTGCCTCCCCATCTCCGCCCACGCTCTGGCTATTGCAAAAACAAATCAGAATAGGAGGGTAGTGAATGAAGACAATGAACTGCAGGTAGAGAACAAACTGTTAAGAATCAAAATCAGACTAAAGGGAAAATATCTCTATTGCCAAACAATTTGTCCTGGAGGGGAAGCAACAATTCTTCGAGAACTTCGTTAGTCGGTGTTAATGTTGGACTGATAATACCATAGAGGTTTTAATAATGCGAAGTATTAAACGCGAACATCAGTTCTGCACAGGTCGAAACTAAAATAAGAAAACATTGTGAAATAGGAAAAGGCCGGTAACAGTACTACTGGGTCAAAGGGAATCACTTAACACTGCACGAACGTGCAGCAGCTGGATTATTGGTCTGGTGCTGTCGGAATCTGTTGACCATCTCTTACTACAGTGTTGGAGGTTTGTGTCGATTTAATAGTCCAGCTACAGTACGTTCGGTGATATTGTGACGAGTCCTTGTTAGCAATGCGAGATGGTTCACAATAATTCGTCAAAAATCTTTCCCTGGGCGTTAGAGCAGGTTTGCAAATGCCCTGCAGACGACGTTAATTCCATGAAGTGCTGGAGTGGTTCGTAAAAATAAAAAAAAATATAAAAATGTTATTGTTTCCCAAAGACACCTGGTTCCTGTGTGTGGTTGGGGGGGGGGGAGGGAGATAACAGTTACAGTAATTGTTCAAAATTTCTTCCCTGACCATTAATGCAGGTTTGACACCGTCGAGCCAATGAGTTTCGGACATGTTCGAAAATTCCAACGGTGGTTTTGTTTTTGCAATAGCCAGAGCGTGGGCGGAGGTGGAGAGGCGGAGCTGGAATTTGGGTTCTTAATTCATGCGATAACCAAAGAATAAGACGTTTTTGGCCAAATGTTTATATGAATTATATTCTTAGTTTGACCTAAGGAATTAGTCACCTAAGTTTGGACACGACCTTTTGTTACACCCTGTATAACACGGAGCAGGCGGCTAAGTCACCGGCCATGCCATTCTGGCGTACAATCAAGTACCCCACCCTGTAGTGCCATCTGTTGACGGGATTCGCCTTCAAATTCGGGTTGGGACACTTTTTCAACGTCTTCGAAGAGATGGCGCCACTTACCAAACCTGTCATGTCGGCCTTGGACTACAAGTTCGGGTTATAACACTTTTTTCAAAGTATACAAAGAGATGGCGCCACTTACCAAACCTGCCGCACCGTTTTTGGGTTCAATTTTTTGTTATTGTTTTGGTACCAAAGCCGCCAACAAAGTTTTAGTCGCGTGGACTGTGCCATTGTCAGCGTTTGAGCTAAAAAAAAAAAAAAAAAAAAAACTAACCAAAAACTTTAAACCAAACGACGATTGGTTCTTAATTTCAGCCTGATACGATGGAAAGGCGCATTTATTTCCTAAATGTTCACTTCCAGAAAGGAGTTGAATTGTTTTTAAGTGGGTGGCAACAATCGTTGCTTGCAACAATGTCGCAATGCACGGTACCGAGGTGAATTGTTTCAAAGGATTAACTTAAACATAGGGTTACTTGCTTACTGAATGCTGGATTTCTCAGGGCTTTTTTTAGCCTTCAGTCAAACATACGCATGCGACTTTTCCGGGGCTGCACCAAAGGGGAAATGTCACGGGGCGGCGTTTTCGGGGGGTGCGGGAGAGGGTGCCAGAGCAAGTGTGTGTGTGTGGCGGGCAATGCGCGCTACCGAAGTGAATTGTTTCAAAGGATTAACTTAAACATGGGATTACTTGCTTACTGAATGCTGGATTTCTCAGTGATACGGTTTTTTTTAGCCTTCAGTCAAACACACGCCAGCGACCTTTCCGGGGCTGCACCAAAGGGTGTCACGGGGCGACGTTTTCGGGGAGGGGAAGGCGGGCAAGCGTGTATGGGGGGAGGGGCAGTAGTGTGGGGATTGGGGGTTAAAGTAATTGTGGGGGAGAGGGCATATGTGGGAGCCATTCACATGTTCGGTCTTCGGTTTGATAAATTTAAAACCAAAGGCCAAACACCTGGAGGCGGGTGCGCAGCATGCGTTTGCGCACGGGCACAACTAGTATGGAAGAATGTGGAGAATTAAGTGACAATAAGTGTACAGACGCCGACCTAGCAGCATTTATTCTTAAAAATATAAAGTACGGAAACCAACTAAATTAACTAAATGATAATAATGAACTAAATTAAATAAATTAATATGTCCAGCTAAATTTCACATTCCCCTTTTTGAAATACATGTGGCCTCCAGTTTCCTATCGTTATCCCAAACTATTGTCCATTTTTTTAACATTTCGCTGCCCTGGCAGCATTTATTCTTACAAGTAAAATATGAAAAGTACCAAATGTTCAAAAAATTAACATTTGCGACTAAATTAATATTTCCAACTTAATTCAACATCCCCTTTGTTTAAAATGCGCGTCCGAAGTATAAAAAAAAAACACGGACCCTAAATAAACTATCGTTTGATATTTCGAGCTTCGAGCAATTTTTTAAAACAACAACACACCATGATGGGATACGAAACACCAATATAGAGCGAAATAGGAAATGGCAACACAATACAAATGTACGTCTTTATTTTTACGAAACTAAGCGATATCCTAGTTGTTGGACTAATGGAGCCCAATGCAATTGTACAACAATGCTTATGCGAGGGTCACAGTGGCGAAAACGTCAATAACAACAATATTATCGGTGGTTGGAACGGCACGTGATTTAAAAAAAACTGTAGGGTTACAAGCCAGCTATTACTCTCGCTGTTCCAACGTTGAATGGCGATTAAGTTGTGAAGCCGTTCTATAGGTTGCAGCAATAAACCCCCGATCTGCTTATTCGAGGGTATTATGGCAATCTCAAACACTTCTCAAACTACTTATTCGCCATTCATTGTTGGAACAAGAGGCTAATATCTACACACCAAAAAACCAAAACTGGTAAAAAAGAACCACCAAATTCCGAATAGTTCGACTCTTGAAAGGAGTGATATCAACGCACCAAAACATTCGCCAAGTTAATCGTACCGACTAATAGTTCGAAGGTTAAATGAAAACCAGAACATTGCCACTTTCGGTAGCAATATTCAAGTTTTCATTTAACGTCCAAAGTATTATTCGTTGCGATTAACTTGGCGAATGTTTTGGTGGGTTGATATCACTCCTTTGAGGGCCGAATCATTCGGAATTGGCAGTTCTTTTTACCCGTTTTGCTTTTTTTTATGTGATATCACTTCTATTTTTAAAATTGTGTGTTATACTCAACTCAACTAGTCTGCAGATGTGTAATACAGTTCCACGTCAACAATAGCTTGAGTGGTAATTTGTCTAATATTTTCATTTCATATTTCACTTCTTTGAGAGGCCGAACCATTATCAACTTAGTCGCTTCTTTCTCAGGATTTTTTTTTAATATTTATTTATTTTTTATTTAGTTCATACTACTCCTTTGTGTAGCCTAACCATTCTCAACTTGGTGGCCTCTTTACCATATTTTAGGTTTATTTTGACACTTTGTTTTTCGTGAATTGAACGTAGACACAATTTCTTTGGCGAAGTTGTTTAGATTTGTGACGACACCCTAGTGTGAGTCGAGATACGCACGTCAGTATACACGTTGTCATTGTCAGAAGTCTGGCCGTCCAATCAGAGACGATGCCGACAATACTAACAATGCTTATAACAATATTATCGTACTTACGCGCCCTCCCACGCCATTCCCGTTACATTCCCAGGCCAGAAAAGATCTGCAGTTTGTCGATTTCATAGCTGGAAGCCTTCCCGTTAAATATCGGTGTCGGTGAATAATCACCCTATAGGAATTGACATGGCGATGAGCGGACTAGAAGAAACTAGAAACTAGAAGTAACTCATTTGCAACGTCAATTGAAATTGCAATTTACATTGAAAGCTATGTAGCTGACATTCCTACACAAGTTAAGTTTTGTCAGGTGGGTCATTGCTCTGCGTTTTACCACAATTTAAGCTTTTGTACCGCATTATTATTTTTTCCCAAGTAGCTGAAATGTGCTCAACTATGCTTCAAGATGCGTCGCGCTACAATGGTTTACAATGGTCGACAATTGAATTAGAGATGTTTGTTGCCTAACTTGGCGCGACACACTAGCGTGTGTCTAGATTATGGTAACCATATTGTAGGCAATCATTCCCTTTTTACTGCTTACGGCGTAATATATACATATCCTGAACGACATCTAGCTGCGAAACACGACTTAAAAAAGGACTTCTCAGCTTAAAACATCAGTATGAAAAGATATGCACCAAGTTTGTCAAAAAGAAAAGTTATATCGAGGCGCCACGCATATTTAACCCATTTCCATGCCACGTGGACCGAACTTAACTGCCATTTACTATAATGTTTCAAGGTTACGTTTTGGCGTTTCACTCTTAACAGAGTTTGATAGGGCCATTTTAAATCACAAACAGAGTTGCTGTACAAACCTATCGAACATTGCATTAGACATACTATTTTTCCTGTGCAACAGAGATTACGCTATCGATTGTCATGACATGGTTCTGTAGGGTGTCCATAAATTACTGCCCTAAAAAAATAACGTCTACAAAAAATAACAATGAGAGCAATCATAACGCGGTTTCGTCTATCGGAAAGAATAACTCCAAAAAATTGTATTACGGAACTTAACACTAACGCTCTACCACGTGCACTCCATTTGTTCCACCAAAATATATCTAGTGGATTTTCTGTTTCGCACCAGGTATTGTTACGCCCGTTCAAGCATGTGAAGTTCATAAAACGAACAGCCTTCGAAATTGTTGTTCGCAGGTCTTCAAGTCCGCTATCCCCGCATATTTTTCTGTTTCTGTTGGGGTTTGTAAAGGATCGAGTGTACTGGAAATATCCATGTGGTCACGAATTCCATCGATTCTGTTAACCCTTAAATGCTTGACAATATATAGCGCGAAGTTGAAAAATCGGCTAGGTATTTTGCATGCAACAAATGGAGCGCACATTGTAGAATATTAGTAGCAATTTTTTTAGTTAACCATATTGAGTTGTTCCTTCTGGTAAACGGAACCGTATTACGACTGCTTTCCTGTATAATTTTGTTAAGACTTTTGCAAATAGGGCTGTAATTCATGGACACGCTGTAGCCTGTACTGTGAATATATATAAACTCCTTGCTTCATGTATTCTATTCAAATTGTCTTCCTGGCATTGTGAGCTATTTGCATTCATTTTTGTATTTGCTTTGCAGAAGAAGCACGTGATTGCTGGCACTTTTGCTCTGATTATTTTACGATGGAAGAAGGTGGTATTGGTCGCCCAGCTATTTTATTAGTGTTATCTGGCTTTGGGTACATTGCTCTCTTACTGTTGTTCGAAATATACTGGCCTTGCCGCAATACTTATGCTGCATTAAAACATCGATCATCAAAGCATTTGGCAGAAGACGACGATACTCTTCAAAAAAGAGATAAAGATGTTGAAGCGGAACGGAAACGTGTCAAAAAATTGCTCCATTGGGTCCACTGGAGGAGAAAGTCTAATATCTCAGGTAAGTACACCAGGTATAAAATTGAATGAAATGATTGAATTGGTGATTGAATTGGTGAATTGAATTGGTGAATTGATTGGTGATTGAATTGAATGTGAAATTTTTTTGAAGGAACCACATAGACCTCGGTGCTAGCTTTGCCAATCTTTTCCCGTAAAATGGCGACATTTAAAGTTCCTTTACGTTCTGATGTGAATGGTCCACTTAGTGAACTATACCTGATCTTTAAATCTAGATTAGTTTTGTTACTATGGATGTTTTAATGTTGCATTTCATTAACTATGTATGGTTTTTTTTTTATTCGGTGAACTGTGTGTGTTGCCAATGACAGCGCTTTGAATCTACTGTTAATAACGGCCATTCCCAATGGTACTACTGTAAGCAGGAGTTACAACCAGTATCGTGCACAATTTAAAGAACACAACGTTTCGGGTGGTCGACCTCCCGTCTTCAGCTGAAAATAAAACACTTAAAACTTTACAAAATGTATGGCAGTATCTGCGAAGTCACCAAATCCATAAAAACAAAACAGTTCAGGCATGGTCCAGGCCTAAAACTTTAAAATTGTAAAAATATTTTACTTTCCAATTGATATTACGTGTTGCCAGATGGGCGCCCGGACGTTGAGTGGTAACAGGAGGCAGTGGTGTCACGTGGTTCTGAACGACATGGCCATGAATTAAAAAAAAAGTTTTTCAAGTGTTTTATTTTCACCTGATCTCCGGAAACGTAGTGTTCTTTAAATTTTGCACGATACTGGCTGTAACTCCTACTTAACCGCTTAAAGTGCTGAAACTACCCAATGGCACTAGTGGCAGTGATCGGCCGAACTTATATCCTTAATTGTGGTGCAATAAAAAAAGAAATGTTTACCTGTCTTCATCGTGAAAGGTCATACTTTGACCCATTTCCACGTGGTAAGTGCTGACTGAATGGACATACGAAGCATGATCGACTGATATCTAAAGAAAAGTAATTCGCAAAATACAAGGAAGGTGTTTCACAATGAAAGAATCCCATTAAAAAAATGGTTTAGACCAGGGTACATACGATTTGGAACATAAGATGAGCTTCCACTCATGCTGATAAATAAAAATTTGAAAAAAGTTTGACTAAAATCTTCTCCAAAAGCCGATTCGAATGGTGTATTTAAAAGTGAAATTGGTCAAAATTTGGCAAAATTGTTGAGAAATTAGTGAACACGCAGTACATTCAAACTCAAATCTAGGGTAACATTTCCATTCAAACTGACATGTCTGGATTGGTAAAAGTTTTCGTCTACAAACAAAATGACAAAAAAAACTATCTGCGTGCGTTATTCAATACATTGCCAAGAATCAACGCCTAAAGGCACATGTGTCTTGTCTTTCTGTAAGTGGTAGATGGACAAATGGACATTGATTGATAAATTCAACCCAAATACTAACGGTATTAGTCTCCAAGTCTTTTCACATGGAACTACTTAAAAACAAGGGAAGACTCAGAGCAATGTTGGAGGAGTGTTGCGTAATTGTTGGAGTGGAAAGACGCACAGAATAATGAAAATCCATTTTCACATACAGGTTAAAAGACTACTTCAATCTTTATTAGCCTTTTTTGCTTCCGTTCTTATTCGACGTAACGATTCACAGCATTGTTTAGTTACGTGAAACCTAATTGTCGTATTCAACCATTAGACACATAAAGAAAATTAAAACCATCGCAACTACCATAAAAACATGCCATAAAAAGGGAAGAAATGGTTATTTACCGTTTTATTACGTGACTAAGTGTACATCAAATTCGAGCCCAACCTTAGAATTGTGGAATAGTGTATGGCTTTCTTTTGTTGTGTTTAGAATATCGAGTTGTGTATTTTTGATACTGGTAAAACTTTAAACCAGTTATCATGGAATTAAAGACGTGTATAGCCACGCCTTATGCACACTCACCTGATTTTTTGGCTAATTTTGTAGTACTATTCTTAAAGGACAATTACGTCCATTTTGACATGCATGCTTTACTTTTGGATTATTTGCACAATAACTAAACACAAGAATTGCGGTAAGAATACGTTACGTACGTCCGATACAACAATTTAATTATTGCATCACCAAAACACGGCATGGAGACCGCCATTGTTTTGCTGGAACACGCAGAAATTAATGCCGACAGATGTCACTTTCGATTTCGACTCGCAGCCGATTGAGATAGCTGAATTGGCTGTGAGAGCTCAAGCGTCCGACGGCCTCAGCTGGCCAGCTAAGGCCGTCAGATGCTTGAGCTCTAACAGCCAATAGAGCTATCTCAATAGGCTGCGAGTCGAAATAGAAGAGTGACATCAGTCGGCATTAATTTCTGTATGTTCCAGCAAAACAATGGCGGTCTCCATGTCGTGTTTTGGTGATGCAATAATTAAATTGTTGTATCGGACTTACGTAACGTATTCTTACCGCAATTCTTGTGTTTAGTTATTGTGTGAATGATCCAAAAGTAAAACATGCATGTCAAAATGGATGTAATTGCCCTTTAATGTCTCCTTACCATTTATCAACAGCTAGCAGACTGTAGTAGCTAAATTTGTATCGGTAATGTTGCAAAAATGTAGTCACGATTTGAGCAACACACTGAAGATGGTCGTCAACCACGATCACCGGTCTAGTATGTCGACCTTGAAGTGACAGGTTTTCCTGCCAATGGTTTTGCACGTTTAATTGTAGAACTCTTTTAAACCCTAACAACATTTTCATCATTTTGATTCTCATATATCACAACCAAAATTCGGTTAGCAGCTCGTTAATATTACTTGAAATACAATCAGATTTCATTGCGCAGTGGCTGAAGTTTGAATGCAAATTTTTCCTAAAGTCATTCGGTTTCTGTATTATGATGACAAAGCGAAAGTTGACACGCAATATTTATTGAGACTGTTGATTATTGTTCATCTATGTTCGTATTGGAAAACTCTCACTCTATATTCCGTCATTCGTATAAGACTGTCTGTGAGAGAAGGGGTTCTTCCTGGTTCCAGGTCAGTTGATTAGACATCTCAGGAATGTTAGTTTACCTAAGCGACGTTAATAGGGGTTAATTTTATAGTCCTTTTGAGAATTAGCATGAAGCTGTGAGATGAAGCAAGTGATTTCTGCCCCATTCGGCCTTCACTTGAAGTGTTCATCTCTTTCCCCGTTTCAAGTTCGTTTCATCAGTGCTGCATATACAGTACATTAAATGTAGGTTCCAGTCGTTCCACAATGACCACATGGGGTCACGATTCAGAATACAAGATGGAACATACCACAATATCTTCATAGACACTCCTTTATCGGCTTCCTTTATGCCACTGGTGATTGTATTTAACACTAATTTGTCTGCGAACTGCAGAGCTAGCATTGTCGTATTCAGTCAGGGTAATAAATTCCAATGCTCAGTACAAGTGACGTCATCTTGTCGCACGTGAAATGGACAGGCAAACTCTTTAAGGCTTGGAGCTGGATTAGGTTTCCATAACCGATACTTCCTTTTAACTGCTGTAATGGGTCTACTTTTACTATTGACATTG
>JAHWFP010093708.1:0-11709 GCA_023313725.1 Lithobius niger | reverse complement strand
TTTTTTTTTGGCAATTTGCAGTCACATTTCGTGTATTGTAAGCCCCGATCCAAAAGGGAAGGCACCATCATCTTCATCAAATGCATACAGGTCAGGTTAAACACATAAGTGGGAAAGCTACTTGAGATAAATACAAGTGTTACAACAGGGATAACACACTAATTAGAAAATTTAACCTTCTACACCACACGTAGTGAAACGATGAATGCAGTCCATTACTGTTGACAGTCCCAACAATGTTTACTTCTCCAATAAGTCACACTTTTTTGGGGGGATGGGGATGCAAAATATACTGATGCTCCTGAGCGTATCCATCGGTTAAGCCCAACTGAGATAATAACTGCGTTCCATGCTCCACTAACCTGGAGTGAAACGCAGCTACTATCTCAGTTATACGATGGCTCTGGAGGTGCACTTCATTCGTATTTTATACTTCACACATACAACTGTGAACTTCACACATGCATCTCTGAACTTCATTACTTCACACATACAACAGTTAACTTCACACATATATCTATGAACTTCATGCTTCACACATACAAGTGAACTTCGTAGTTATACCTATGAACTTCATACTTCACACATCCAACTGTGAACTTCACACATACAAGATGTTTCTCTGCGACCTTAAGCATCTCAGCCTCCCAAAAATCAGATCCCTCCTACCACCCATCAACCTTAGCACCAAAAAATTCAAGCAACTTCAGGTCCCTGACGCCAATCTCCTCCTACACTCCCTCCCCTCCCTCTGAAGAAGAACTCCCCTTCAACCTCCACTCAGCCCAAACCAAGCTATGGCCCGAATCCACTCCCCACCTACCCTTCTGCATCCACCCCTATATCCCTCTCTCACCCCCACTCTCCTCATCCCACAACACAAAGTCCACTGCCGACTTAAGAACCCCTCTGCTCCAAGTACACGCCATCCTTCCTCTCAGTACTTCCCAGCAGGGACGACGCTAGAATCACTTCAGTGGGGAGGCGGCAGTGGGGCAGCAATTTTAGCCAGGGGGGCGATCCGAAAAATGCTACTTTTGCGGTCCCCCCCTCCAAAAAAAAGAATAAAAGTAAAAATAATACTCTTGCAATTCTTTCTCACGCCAAACGTTCTTAACTGTTTTCTACACCATTTTTTTTATATTTATAAAACCAGCTGAAAAAAAAGATGATTTTACAACTCTTACAGTAAAACCTGGGCTCTATTGATGTTACATAGTCCTTCGTGTCGCGTGAAAGAAACTAACATAGTTTTCTTAATACGTTACCAGAATTTTCTTTGTTTATACGTCGGATTTTGATCTGATAGTGGGGCAGGGGCGGCCAACAATTTAGGGGGCGAGCGCCCCCCCCCTTAGCATCGTCCCTGCTCCCCAGTTTGGCCAGCTCCAACATGTACTCCCCCACAAAATTCCTAACTGCCCTCCCATTCATATTGTCCAAGCCTCCCCCCCCCCCCACTCAGCCAAATAAGCATTGAAATCACCCAAAACAATAATGTGAAACCCTTCCTCTTAAGCCTCTTGACCTTAATCTCTAAATGATGACTCACGATTTCACGCTTCCACTGTTCATTACCCCCTTCCACTTCATGGCACACCAGGACCACAGCCACCTTCCTCCCTCCAACATCCCTTGTAACTCACAAATGCTCCCTCACCTCCCCATCTCTTCCACCCACTCCTTCCCCAAAAGAAAGCCCCAATCCCCTCTCCTCTTTTACCCCCTCGCCCAATTCAGCTCCACCCACTCCACCAAGACGCTCCTCATCCTCCCTGAGGTGGGTCTCTACCACACCAACCCGGTCAAACTTCCCATTTTCCGCCACTTTACTAAATTCCTCCCATTTCCCCCGAGACCTTCCTCCACAGATATTGAAAAAAAACCTGCCCTCCAGATCTCTTCGCCCTTCCCCTCCTACCTCGTTCCCATCTACCGGGATACCCTGATCGCTCCTCCCCATCCCTCTCTTCCACCTCACCCCCACCCTCTCCACCTGCTCCTTTCCACCATACACTACTTCCCATTCCACCCCAAAAAATCCATTCTCATTCCTTCCCAATCTCCCTCCATACTCTTCCCACAACTACAGGATTGAAGTGTCCCCCCACCCCATTACAGGATCAACCCTCCCTAGTCCAGAGTCCAGACCCCATGTGTACTCCATATACTACAGACCCCACATACAGACCCAACATACTCCACCTCCGGACCCCACATCGTCCCTAGCAGCCGCAAATTAAATTCCTCACTTCCTCCAACGTGTTTTCCTCCATCCCCATTCTCTCCGGAATCAAGGACCCGAGGCCCCCCCCCCTCCAGACCCTCCACTCCTACCTCATGCAAAATTCTAGCCCCCTCTCAAACCACTCATAGCCTGCTTCCCAACATCATTGCTTTTCACATACGGCACAACAAATGCTCCCTCCTTCAAAGACTTCAGTGAACCCCCCAGCAACATAGACACATACCCCCGAAAGAGAGTGAAACCTAATAATCCCTCTTCCCTCCCATTCCCCCAACCCTCACCAGTCTCAAGACGTTGCTGTCCCCAACAATCCTACCATCCCATACTTCCCCCACCTTCTCCTCCTTCCCACACAATTCCACCTCCAACACCCCCTCCCTCCCCGTGTCATTCTCTGATCAACCCCCAGAGTTTCCTCATTTCCCTATTTACAGCAGTGCCGTCGTCACCTTCACCCTCCCCCAAGCCCAACCTCCAACTTTCTCCTGCCTAAGCTATCACTCTTATACTCTCTATTCTTCCTTTCCCTTCATCACCATCACCCTCCTCACCCCCCCCCCCTTACATCAGCAACAAATACACTCCTTATACTATCACTATCAGTACCTTCCCAAAGCACCAAACAGAGCGAACAGAACGCACCTCTGTTAGAGACAGTTTGGCTCCTAACTTGACGTCGCGTGTGCGCATTGATGTTGCGTCAGCCGTTCAGTACCTTCCTAAACTACAATACAGTTCAACAAGCTCAGCAGAGCATTCGATACGTCGTACCTTCACTGCGACCACACCTGGCTAATAGATTTGACCAGGATTGGCTAATAAAAGTGACCAGGCGAGAGCAATGCCAAATTGAGAACCATCTCAGGGAGGTGGTTTGCTGGGGGTGGAGGTTTAAGCATGCACGAGCTAACAGTTTTGAAGAAACAGATTCATCGCTGACGATGTTGACGTCAATCAAGCCGCATCAACACGAATATTAGCAGGGAATGAGCCAAACTGTCACCAACAGTGGTGCGTTTGGTTCGCTCTGTTTGGTCGTTTAGGAAGGTACCGTATTACAATCCTTCTCGCCATCACCAACATCCCCCTTTCACCGCCAGACACAATTCAGCACCCACTCCAATCACTACCTCACCAGTCTGTAATACACTTCTTCTACACTTCACTCCAATTTCACTTTTCAAAAGAGAAACATTGACCCCTTCCCCCAACACCAGGGCCCATCAAGTCAGCAGGCACCATTAGAACCCTTCCCCTCTCCTCCACACTACCGGCCTCAACAACTGGCTCAGCCGAGTCCTTGCGCACTAAATTTTTCTTGTTCTCCGCTTTCCTCTCCTTCCTAGCAGCATGCTCCTTTTCAAGCGCCTTCATCAAGTCCTCTTGTCATCTATTCCACTTCTTCTCGTCCCTGTCTTTCACATCACTCCTGGCTTTCCTCACATACCTCTTCCTTTCCTCTTCCCATACCTCCATTACCCTCCTGGCCGCCTCCTTAACCTCCTTTCCAACCAAAACGCCAACTGACTATCCTCTCTCCCCATCTCCTCCACCTCCTGCAATTCTCGCCCCTCCTTTATCTTCTCTGCTCATCCACTCTGTGAGTAAGCACTGTCTCACCGATTTCTCCCCTTCACCCCAAACTCCCTTTCCAACTTTGACCACTTCCTGTTCCAAACTCATCCAACCACATCTTCATTCTGTCTCTCTCCTCCTCCAGCGTTGCACACCTCCTTTTAAGTACCAGGGGTACTTTACCTCTGGATGCGACAGGCTGGATGCAGTAGGGGCATGCCCGTGGACGAGTTGGATGCTGGAGTCGTAGCGATCCTGGTGGCAGGTGCTGAGGTTAGCAAGTTATGATGTCAGCAAATTATGACGTCAGCGAGTTATTTCGCTTACTTGTTTCATAAATGCTTAGGTTAGGTTAGGTTAGAATTGGATACTGTTTAGGTTGTATATGATAAGCGCACGAAGCGCGCCCCCTCGGACGGTGCTTCATACTGGAAGCCTTTTGAAACAGGGTGCAGCCCGCCCTCCGTCACCTAATGGCGGCTGCATAGCACGTCGTCACCTCCAGAGGAAGGATGAGGATGAATACGAGTAGACGGCGAGAGGGACAATTTAGCCGGAGAAATCCAAGTGGAAAACCCATGATCTTTGACATGCCACAATCGACATGAGCACGAGGCACCACAGGGCCCTTCTCTTCCCAAAAATGCCAGGGGGTGGACGAGGCCAGGATCGAACCCGGACCTCCCAGGCAGAAAGCGGTCGTGCTATCCGCGCGCCCTCCTTGCCCGGCTACAGTGGTGTACAAATTTGTTACCAGAGGTCGCCACCTGCACGAGATGAGAGGTGTGCGTCACGTTCTCAATGTTAATTTTCGGTCCTTTGTTTTTAAACAATAAGTGTTTAACATGGAAACAATACCAAAGTAATAATAAAAAAACTAAACAAACACATAATCAGTTGTTCGTAAGTTGCTCTAACCAACAATAAAATACAGCGTTGCTTTCGTAGCACACGTCTGCCTCGCGTGCTAAGTTCAGTTTCGATTTTAGACAACTTGGCGCAGGCGCAGTATTGTTGCTCCTTCTCGCGTTAGAATTTCGTATTAAATTACGCGCTTCCAACATTGACCAGCCACACACGCTCCTAGTTTTAGGATCGCGCTAATCAGTAAATCATTCTAAATCAGGAAATTATTGTAAATCAATAAATCAGAAGCAAATCACTAAATCACTGGTAAATCAGTAAATCATCCTAATTCCCTATGCTATAAATCAAAGATAAATCAGTAAATCAAGGGTAAATCAGTAAATGAAAGTATGCCAGTAAATCAAGCACACTAGTCAAGCCTCCACCAGTGTTGGTCAACCTAAACTCAACCTAAACCTCAACCTAAACCTAAACTCTCTAATCTGTGGGTCAAGATAAATAAGACCTAAAGCAGAGGGCGCTGCAAACTTGAGAATGCCAGCTGAGAATTACTCGTGTTGAAGGTCCCGCGTGCTCCGTGACTCTGCAAGTTTGTGAAGTTTGTGTTTGCTTGTGGCTTGATTGACTATTTAAAAATGAGTTCAATTGGGACGGGTGTAAGTATTTGTAGATCAAATTTTGGGAAAATGCTGCATAGCTGTTTGTGTAGTATAATGCGTTACAATTCGTTTATAATTGTTTCCTGGAATTAGGCTAAAATATCGCTTTCACAACAACATAATATTTCGGCACAAGTGTAGTTCACATGGGACCCCGAAATTACGGGTAAATCCGACCGGCATTCCTCCGTACAGATCCCAGCACCCTTGCCGGCCTTTCGTGATATGTTCTTTTGCGGTTAACTTATATTAGCACCACTTTATGACGTATAGGTGGTAAGCCCGGCTGAGACTTACAGTATAGGCCAAAAGCCTTTCCAACAATAACGCTCGCTGCAGCTCAAAAAGTGGATTGTGTACAGCTACAACGTTAAAAAAAAGCCTGTGTCTCAGGTCCCGGTGACGGGATCCAGTTTATAAATACTCAGGTCCCGGTGAATTCGTTGAAAATTAGGCCTTCAGCTTGTTAAAGTGAACCTGGAACCACTTCCACAGCTGCTCCAAGCGCGTCCACCATCGATCTGTATACATTGGTTGTACTATCTCCGTTGGTGTAAAGGGTAAATTAAGGTCGCTGTTTCTCGAAAATAAGTTCAATTTTTTCCAAATTTACCTAACCTAACCTAACCTAAACTAACCACATAACACCAGAAACCACAATCAAAATCTTAAAATTTTCTAAACTTCGCGCGCCGGAATGTAGATAGGCCGGCTATCTTGCTTGGAGCTTCTGCGGTAGTGGACCCCGGCATCGCGTCCAAATAGGCTTGAAACGGTTACGTCCCAACTGGGCCTAGAGACACTGCGTAAAAATATTGCTTATGGGAAGGAGAGGTGTCAACTCACCGATCTGCTTCATGTTGCGCTAGAATTACCTAAAATAAAAAGTTGAATAATTTTTTTCCAAATTCCTTGTTTGGGGGAAAAGTCTTAGTTGGCCCTCTTAGAGTATAGAAACTTACTCTCTTTGGTGACAATCACCGCCTTCACTTGTTGCCGGCATAGGCGGAATAGCATTTACACAAGTCGTGGTGCGTGGTTTGCCATGCGCCTTAAGATGTTTTCCAATATCTGGCGCAGTTGTGAAGGAGTCGCGAAGGAACCCCTATTATTCTCATGTTCCAAAAAAACCACCTAGGTCGTGGTCTACACTAAAGACTGAAGTTGCAATGATGAATGTTGAAACATGTTAATGGCGTATTGTTGAAGCTTGAAGTGATTGACACTACCCTTACCACGGGTCTCTCAACAACCACTTGCGAGCTACAGCACGAGAAAATTACGCACGTTAGGCGTTGAGCGATACACCCATCTAGGGGCATTATTGCAGTAGCACACGCGGATGACCAGCCGGTCCATTTCATTAGTTTACTTAGTTTTGCCGTATCGTAGATGCGTGCACTAACTTAAACTACGGTAGCATATTTTGACTCGTCTATTGCATACCATCGCTTGATGCAGAAGAGCCAGCCCATGCAATTGTTCAGGTGTGTGCAACTCTGTTGCAAAGCAACATTTGAAATATAGCAAACTGGCTTCGATTACTTTGAGTGTCAACGGATTCACGATCAAACTCTGTCATTTTTATGCCCCAGTTTATAAAAAGCGAAAAACTAGTCTATCTCTCGCAAATTTTCGACAACTTTGAAGGAATGTTGTAATATTTTCTTCCTGCTGTTTTCTTCGGGCATAAGAAAAGTTCATCAAACCAGTTTGCATCACACTGCACTGTTTTCATTAACGAGTCGAACCATGTGCATCCGAAGTCAGGCTAGTTTTTTGTTTTTTTGAGACTGCGGTGTAAAAGTGACGAGCGAGTTTGATCGTAAAGTAACATTCGTTTTAGCGTAGAACGAACTGTAGGCCTAATGCGTTGCACCATTTTTCAACACGCAGGAGCAAATCCTCAAACGGCCAGCTTCTATGCGATCAGTTACAACATTATTCACACTAATTACTTGAACAGAAAACAAAAGAATAGCGCCACACTGAAATTACAAACAAAGCGAACATCTTGTCTATGTGTGTCACGTATACTATGAAAGCATGCGCCGAATAAGGGCCAGCTACACAGGCGTCACTGTAAGATCATCCTCTGATGGTTGCGACTCGGTGGCCCTCTAGTGAGGGCTTTCAGTATCAATGCTTAGCCATGCTTCATCATCACTGCGTTCTGTCATTATTTTTAATCTTGCACTGCGAGCCTTCTCACGCGAGACTTACAGTAAAGGAATCGGGCCGTCTGCTAGATATTTGCATCCTACCAAGTACTTAAAGCAACATACCGCCTGCCTCACAACACCCATGCGACGATCACATCCGTGTATTTACCACAGCTAAGGTCAACTGAGACGGTTGCTTCGTTCTTCACAGTGAAAAACATAGCTACTGTCTCAATTGGCATTGCGCCTAATAGTCCAGCCAACGTGAACCCATTGATTGTGTCGTCAAAAACCGGAATGAGTCTTGTATTTTAAAATCACAATTTATAATTTTCTAGGCAAGTGTCTTATAATTTTGCTTCGGCGATCTATTGGCATAATTAATTTTAATTTTTACCGCATTAGTCTATTAGATTTTAGATCTCATGATAATTATTAGAAAATTAGTAGATGTACACACAGAGATGAAACGTCATGATTATTGTATGCGCGCAATGCATAATTTATTGACGGGTCGTTCTTAAATATAGTTAACAATGTTCAACCGAAAATCTCCTAGACGCCACATTTTAAAACGTTTTTTTAGCAAGGGAAAGACTAACGGTAAGTAAATAGACCTTAGGGGCCGTACTTGATGTGGAGGATCGAGAATAATGGCGCTGGGAGGTATATTCCTTTAATAATCCAAGAACCCATGAAAGGAAACTAATCGAAAGGACGTGATGTTGGCACTAAACAAATGCTTTTTTTTTTCTCGTAATGCCACATTGCGCTTGGTAGCTCATCGCTAATTTCTTGTTTTTGTTTTTTACAGTACGATTTGTCAGCATCACAGTTTTCTCCTGATGGACGTGTTTTTCAAGTAGAATATGCCCAGAAAGCAGTAGAAAATAGCGGGTATGAACACATTAGTACAGTGGTTTCCAACCTTTTCTACACTATTCCTCCCCATTGAACTAGCAGGGAATGGTGGACCCCCCAACCTTCACGAATGTGCATTGTGTGGCACTCGCCATTTGGCTGGTAGACATTAAAATGCACTCGCCATTGTCCATTACCTCCTCGCCATGTAAAAACAATTTTCGCAGGTGTGCTACTACTTAATGCATAAATATTGTTTGCATTAATCAAACTCTCCAATCAACTAAAGTGACTACCGACATTGTTGCACACTGGGTTGGAGAGCCCTTGTAATTCTGCACGCAACGCCGCAAACCGCTTGTTTCTAGCTAATACGGTTCCCGAGATATGACAATTTAAGCATCAGGGTTTGTTAATCAGTCGCCATTTTGGCGAGTAGCTCTAAAAACCAAGTCGCCAACTGCTGAATTTTCCTCGCCGTTTGGCGAGTGGCGACCGACATTGGTGAAGGTTGGGACCCCCCCCCCCCAAAAAAAAAAGAAAATATATTAAAATAGCTGTGTAATTTTGTTTCATTACGATGAGGTAGTGTTGCTGCATGACAACAAAAATGTCTACTATTTTGGCTAAATTGGCTGTAGATTGCACAATAAATCTGTAGATGTAAAAATGAAAATTTTGTGTTCGTCATACAGTTCAACTTCTTTTGTGATGCAAAGTAAAAATTAAAAAAATCGTCACTGCTCTTTAATTCTCGTAGTTAGAAGCTATAATCATCTGAAATTTCAACATGACGGCGATTTTAGCTCTGCATCTCGCAAAAGAAAACGGTTAATAATGTGAGTTCAGAAGTGACTGGGAAATTGTTTCGTCAGGAGGAATTCTATGTATAATTGTCACTGATTATATGACTAAGCATTTACTCGAACGATGTCGGATTTAGCTAATATAGGTAGCGTTGTTTTCATCACGACGACACCATTCCATCACGATTAAATTCTAGCTGCGATAATGCACAGGCGATTCGTTGCATCAATGCTCCCTTATAGTACGTTGCCGGCACCGGCTCTCGCCTCCCCTGCAGTTGCTCCGCGCCTCCCAAGAGAGGCCCGCCTCACCGGTTGGGGAACGTGGTATTAGCAAATTATTTACGAAACGAGTATTCCCACATTAATTACAAACACATTTTAAGAACTAGGGAACACTTAATATTTCGCATTTAGCCTGTTTGACATAAAATTAATGTTTTGGGTACAGTATCAGGTAGTGCTGTGACAGTTATGAAAACTAAACTAAAAGCGTTCATGGTGAATCTGTATTCAGGAAAGAAGAAAGATTTAAAGATTTTGGCCTATGAAGCCACAGTTAAGTTAGCTAGATATATTAACCCCTTGAAATCTGCTTAAAAATACCGTGTTTCCACATGTCTGTCTGTATCTGGATCGGAAGATATTGAAAACTAAAGAAGGTTTTATCCTACTCATTCCCCAAGTAGCTGTACACTTTGCCTTGCGACTTAGTTTATTAAATTCAAAGATTTTAAAGTACTGATTGTCTACATTATTAATCTAGATACATGGTGGTTCATAGCTTAATTTTGGCATTTATGATTCTTTCGATTTCGCTTAAGTGCCATTGCAGAAAAGTAAACCTCACGATTAGGTAGCAGATTCTAAATTGGAGCAGAATATTCGTTTTATTTAGGGCTAATTTGTTTGATTATTTTGGAGCACAGTACTGTTACGGTTCTGTGGCCTAACAAAAAAAATTGTGTGCTTCGCTGAACCCGACCGACCCTAACTTTTCCTTCCGACCCTAACAGTTTTTTGCTGTTTTAAAAATGTCACATCGCTCGCTTGCTTTGAAAGTTCGAGTCCATGTTTACGTTTTGTACACTTAGATTTCAAAGTAAAGGATATTTACCGTTCCAATATCCTTGCAAATGTTCGACAGTCAGGTTTTTCTGGGGTTGGAGGGGCTCAGAACGACTGTCTTCATCAGGCTACCACATCACCGCTTACTTCGTCGTGATCGTTCGTGTGCTGCTATCGTTCGTTGAAACAAACGATAGCAGCAGAAGAACGAATGATCATGACGAAGTAAGCGGTGATGTGGTAGCCTGATGAAGACAGTCGTTCTGAGCCCCTCCAACCCCAGAAAAACCTGACTGTCGAAGATTTGCAAGGATATTGGAACGGTAAATATCCTTTACTTTGAAATCTAAGCGTACAAAACGTAAACATAGTTTTTTGCTAAAAACGAACGCGTTCACGACGCGCGGCGCCAACTTGTGAGGAAAAATCTGAGCAAGAGTAATCAGCAGCCAGATTTTACTAATTTTAGCCGAGCTAGGCATGACACAATCGACTTCACACTATGCCTACTAAAACATACGCGAATTAGTGAATGAATCAACGCCCAGTGGCAGAAAAAGCACTATGTATGTCGTAGATAAAAATGCTTTCTCTGCATCTTAATCAAAGCTCGTTAACAACACATCATAATAAGATTATGAAATGAAAGCTTTTAACAACCTTTGTTGTTTGCCTGTAGTTGTCGAATTTGCCTGGAAAACAAGTAATTTTTATTTTTTTGTAATTTTATAATTTATGTGAACACAAATACCACCAATGAGACTCAAACTACAACTAGTCTCTTAAATTTTCGAAGAACATTGTCCTTTCTTCTTTATCAGAAGCACACGAAAAAACGGTGAAAAAGGTTTGCAAAGGTTCAACATAGATTATAAAATGTTCGATTTTAGCCACTGTAGTTGCCAATTACAGGCTTTCAATAATTTTTTTGGGGAGTAAAATGTCCTTTTACCACTTTGTCTGGCTACCTGACTTCCGAAAATGTTTAGTGGCATAGATACCGCCGTTCGCTTCTACTGCTGTCTCTTGCTCTATCTGTTGTGTATGCAGATGCTTTTCTCTGTCTATCGGATGCCTGCTATGCTGCGTGACATCATCGTAATAAGCAACATCGTGGTAGCGTACTCGGAGATTGCGTTTGCAGTCTAGCGAGAAATACATATTTTTCAATTTCTTTTAAAAATTTTAAAACTAGAGGTGGACGAATGTTCGAATATTCGTTTGGTAAGACCATATTCGAATATTATGTACCCCATTCGAACATTCACCTTTCCAATATTTTATGTACTTTACATGTTTTTAGTTAGTTTTTGAATTTCCGAGTCCAAGTCCGTCGCCACTATTTCTCACCCCTTCCTTTCCAGCTTCGTTTAGTGGGAATGGCCCATGCCTTTTGGATTGTACATTTGAGAGTGGAGGAAGGGGAAGGACATTGAAATCTAAACATATTGGCACTTCTTTCT
>JAHWFP010093707.1:0-10215 GCA_023313725.1 Lithobius niger | reverse complement strand
TCTTACTGTTTATCTTTACTGATTTTCGTATTTCTCCATTTGTTACCTGGTTACTTTAGTGATTTAAAGGAGAAACAGTAGACGTATAAATTAGCTAAGATGAAAGTTGCGTCTTTGACCTCAAAATGCATCCATCTGACGGTAAATAATTTTTCAGGTATGGAAAAAGTGACTTGGCCATTTTGCCGAATAAGCTTTCAAAATGTCACAGAGGGGACGAATCGCCCCATTCCCCCCCCCCCACTAGTTACGCCACTGAACGTATCGTTACAGAAGGGTACTAGCGCAAATAGCGCTTACCGCTTGATAAAGACTGCAGAAGAACAGACTACATGGCGCTGGAAATCGTAGTTTAAGCCGGCCCGCATTGGAATTCAAATCATGCCGGCAAATAAACATTGCGCAAACTGCCAAAACAATTCGTGGTATTTTTACAGCCCGTATATGGCAAATGTTTCTTAATACAATGCACCTTTACAGAATTCGCTCTCCCGTGCTCTCCTTACTGTTGTTTGCCGGACGGTGGCTTATTGGGACACACACCAACTTTTTTCTACACACGCAAAACTTTTATGAAACAGGAACAAGATGGCCGGCCACTGGTGCGGGTACAGTTTCACACCGGCAGCATCCCTTATATTAATTGCTTTAGCTATGTGGAGCTTTGTGGTTTCAGTTAAATCTGGCATAACTGTAAAAAAAAAACGGTCCTGTTTGCATTAGATGAACGAATCTGTCACCGGGAAGCGACCATCTTGTTTCTGCAGCAGAGATATTTCTACATGGATACATAGCAGTATCATGAAATGAGGAAAGAGATAACGTCCGCTACATGCAGCACTGAAAATTGCAGCTAAATTGCAGGGAAAATTTTTATTTTATTTCCGCAAAACCATGCCGAACTTAAACTGAAAAAGACCACCGTGAAAAGGCCACACTAGAGATATCTCCTTCAGTCGGAGCTTTAGTTGCTTTAGTTGTTTCTGATTGGTCGCCGACAAACAAACCACAGATCTATACAGTATATCTCACATAGAGGAAGCGTTCGCTTTCATTCTCATTATGCCCATATTAGGGAAATGACGTCACGTTCGTTAATCATAGGACTTTGACGGAAACACGAAGCTGCTTCGCGGCAGTGTTCGGAGCAGTTGCCCGTGTTATGACTATGAAGACACTTTCGTGAATCGACGGGCTTTTACAGAAACACGAAGGTGCTCTTGGGTCAGAATACGTGTAATGTGATGCAGCAGCGACATTAAAATGTCGTTTAGGCCTAACACGAACCACCTGCGCCAAAGCAACCGAAATCAGAGGTTGGCTGACGAAATGTGATGGGGGCTAGTATCGCTATACCAAATAGAGGAAAACACATTAAACATCGTAAACATCGTAAATCAAAATTACTTCATAAATCGAAAATCGAAAACGTCAATTGAAACCGTAAAACGAAATTACTACAGAGAATCGTTTTGTGGAAAAGAAAACAACAATTCTCAAATCGAATTTTCGTTCGTGCTTTTATGAAATGCACAATTTGTGAGTTTTAGCACTCGAACGTCTTTCCAGCAAATTTCCAGCAAATTAAATCTGGAAAGGAGTTTTGTGCTAAAACACACAAATTATAGATTTCATAGAAGCACTTGGGGTGTTATAGCCGAAACGAAACAGCCTTTTAAACCATGGCTGTTTGCCGTGACGTCAACATGAGTTAGCCAATGACGAACGAGAACAACGGCCGTTTGGCCGTCTGATTGGATTAGCCCAGTCATGTGATATGCACGTCACAGCAAACAGCCATGGCGCTGTAGCACTACCAGGAAAAGAAACGCACGATTTACGTCCGATATCGTTGCAGTGCGGGGATTTTCTGACTACACGGACAGAGCGGGGATATTTATTAGGCATCCATAACGCAAACACAGAAGGCCGAACGAAATGATTTAGCCAGCCATTCAGCAAACAACCCTACACAATTTTACGACTGAGATTAATTAACCGTTTTCTCGCTCGACTTAACCGTCTGTCTGTCTGTGCCCAAGTAAGCACTATGAAATTACGATCGATCCTTGTTGGGTGGGGCTCAGTTTGAGAACAAATGGCTTCCTTCCTAATTTCTGCTGGCGTTGGCCACATGTCTGTCGCCCGCCGATTGTCACGTCAACCCCGAGTCGATGCGCGTGCCCGACCACAATCCTCCGCTTGATCAATCACCTCAAACGGCCCACCGACTCGAGCACTATTTCCCGGCGGAACACTACAACACCCTCGTGGCCCATCGAGCGCCAATTGGCAATAGTAAAAACCAGCGGTGGAACACAACCCAAAACCCAGTTAGTCGGCTGTAAGAAGACTCTTTTCTGTATTAAAAAAAAATGACTTGTAGACTACTACCAGTTTTGCTGTAGGAACCTGACCAATGAACTGGTCTATTATTCCCCCAATAAACGGATTTGAGGGAATAGCGCTAATTCAGTGCGCTTCGGGGAGTTGGGGGGGGGGGGGGGGGCGGCCCGAATTCCCCCTCCCCCCCCTCCCGGGCAGGAGATTAAGAGCAAAGTGAGTCATGTAACGCACTCGCTTAAAGTTAAGGTTAGACGAATTTTTTTAATCACTTTTTAAAATCATACTATATACGTCAACGAGTGCAACACTTAAAGCGACGTTTCGTTACCTATATTTCGTCGTTTTCAAGCAATTTACAAAATGAGCTACAGCATCGTCTTGCAATTTTAATAGTTGTATCCTATTAAACGGGGATTGCCACCAACTGACAGGCTGCAGCATCTATAGCCATTTGCCGCTATCTAGTTCTGTCCACAGCCCTTACTTATAACAAGCGAAGAAACACACAAATAAATTTCTTTTTACTCAACAAGCAAGCCACGTGCCTCCTTAATTATTGAGTGTCAAGTTGGCGCGCCCACGCGCACCAAGAGGCAAGCGGTAAAGTTAAGCCTAACGACATCACGGGTGCTTTTTTTCTATAGCGACCGTTTTGAAACGCAAACTTTGAACCGTTAGATGGGAGCCATCTAGTGACAGTGATAGCGTTAACCTTGAGCGCTTGCTCCCTGGTGCACGTGGACTCACCAACTTTGCATTCAATAATTAAGGAGGCACGTGGATATTTTGTTGTGTAAAGAGAAATTTACTTTGCGCATTCCTTCGCTTGTTGAAACCAAGTACTACATAGAAATAAATAATGGTAGACGGCGCTAGATGCTGCAGCCTTTCAATCGATGAATAGAGCAGTGACACGACGTAGTATTATTGTATATAACTCTATGCTGGAGCCTTAATGGGTTAACTGCAAGGGGCACTGCAGAGAGATACAGAAGGGCGTCATACTGAAGCCGATGCTGTGAAGAGTGATTTCTTAGACCTAAAACGCGCTATTTTTGTTGTTGGAGAAAACAACGTTATTTTAAGCCTAAGAAATCCGCTCTTCCGTTGTTTTTCCCTCCATTTTTATGTAGTGCACCTTGTAGTTATGCCCTCCAAAACCCATACTGGTGCCAATATGGCGGCAAATGTCACTGCTCTATACGCACCTTTAAAGACGTTCCTCCAGCTGCCTGTTAATGATTGACAACTCCGCAGCTTTGGGTACCCAAACGTCGCATCCGTCGCGCCCAATGGATTTTTATGCAAGATGTTCCGAAAGTCTGGAGAAGCCCTGTGCCATTCCAAATCTACTTACAGAAAAAAAAAAAAGAAAAAAAACAAGAAATAGACATACATAAATTATTGCTTGGGATTGGCAACGTAATAATGGTAGCGTGAATGACGTTGGAATGGCCACACACGGTCATAACGTCGTTATCTTGTTATCTCTTGACCGCGAGGCGCCAGAAAATTCAAAATTTTCACTTCACAAGTGTCGACTTGTGATTGTAACATTTGTAAACTTCGCCCAGTAAGCATATTTTTTAAAAAGTCCCATCGTAAAAGCAAAATTCGTACGATGCCAAAAACCTATATTAAATGACGCTAAATCACGCAGATATCTACGTCAGCACGGCTCAGCGCATTCCCTGCACGCGTCCACGTATTCCGATGCGATGTTCGCCATCTTGGTGACCGGGAGCAACGCCGGCTCCTCCGGCATTTCTGTTTGCAGTTCATTCGTCAATGGGGGGACCTTATCAGCATGGAGACCTAGTTAGCCCTAGATTTATGGCCGCATATCACAATAGGGCTCGGCCGCACAGCTCTTCTTCCCCTATACTCAATTAAGGAAGTGACGTCATGCGAATTAATGTACTTTATTCCAGGCGGGGGAAACTATTCGTCCAGCAAAATTTATCATGCGGCCACAAACCATTCAGTAACAATGCCTAGCCATTACCAACTCCTAGCTGTACAAAAAAAAAAAAGAATGAAAAAAAAATTGTTGGCAACGTTAGGGCGCGTCAACGCACCGTGGCCTTCTCGCTCGCTGAACGCTATTTGCTAGTCAACTGTTATTTGTTCACGATTAGTTTCCAGTTTCTGTTAAATGAATGCGGTAATACAGGATGAAAAACAAAGTGCAACAGTAATTTTAAACACTGTTACAACATTGCTGTCATTTCACGCTAGTTTCAAAATTTGATATACTCGTACAAATAACAGCTTCTGTTAGTTATCAGACGACGGTAGAATAAATAACTGCTCGCAGCAAGAATTCAAAATCCAACATGGCGTCCTTCTCGGGGTTATCGAATCGTAAACAAACCACGAATGCTGGCATTCAGAAATCAGTCCGCCGTCTTCTACTCCAGTAAAAAACTGTTTTCTTGTTGTCATGAATCGACGGTGGTGTCATATCGCACGCACACCTGTATCACGTACTGCAACAACGATCTCTGTTATATAATCTAAAAGCAGTAACCATCACAATTGCCGGTTAAAAATAATTTAGCTTAGGCCTATTTTACATTTTCGGCGTAATTGTCAGCTTTTAGGCCTTATTTACCTGTAGTTTTAAGTTCGTAAGTAGCAGCAAACGGAGAATTGGTGAGTACGGCAATCCTATTCATTTTTAAAACACGGTGTCACACCCAAGACGCAACGTAGCCTAATATAGATCAGTGGTATTAGGGAAGTGACGGGGAGACGTAATAGATAGACGTTTAATATGCTGTTGATTCAGCCAGCAGCGACTCGTAGCAACTTGATGTTGCCGTGGTAACGTAATTTTAGGCCTAATTTTATTAACTGCAGTTTTGTTTAAGTATCAGATAGGCCTAATGGAGAATTTGCTTCGAAGGTAAGCCTATTCATTCATGCAACAAGTAAGTAAGTATAATAGACTATAAGTATAATAAACTTACTATTATACTTACTTAAAGTTTATTCATCCAACACAGATTACAAAATTACCACAAAAGCAAACACTCATTCCACAAGAGCTAATGGTCGCGTGTGGTTTGAGAGCAGCTGACAAAGAAAAACAATTGAACTAGCACTTTTGCACACAGAATCAAAGGTTAGGCGCCAGAAGAAGAAGAACAAAACAACATCGCAATAAAATAAAAAAGTGCATCGATAAATATATATATACGCAACAAATTTATGAAAAGGGAGATAAAAGCAGAATACAAAGAGGAGTAAAATATATTGATCAATCTCAAAGAAAACACGAGTAAAGCAAAAACAAACAATTTATAGTCAAAATATAGTCAACAATTGGTTTCGTTCAAAACCTATTTTGAATCGTTGAATCATGTAATAGGCTAATAGTCAATACTCATAGTAATAAATTGCAGACAGAAAATTTTATTGCATAAAATAAAAGACAGAAAAGCTGAAAAACATCAAAATTGGAAGAAAGGTGACAGCACGTTTAGCGACGAGCGACGAGACTATTTTAAACGAAACTAAAATCCTTTTGTATTTTCGGCTGCGTGTTATACTTAGGATTTCAATTCGACGATCACATATTTCATTTAGTTACGTCGAAGAAGCCTATAAGGAAGTAACGATGTTTTCATTTCCCGTGTTTTTTTTAACTAACGTATGACAATGAAACTAACGTTCTCAATAGTGGTATCTGGTATACCATTCCGAAGTTGAAAAAAGCGACGGACGGAAGGACATACAGACGGACGGACAAAAATTCGTTGCAATAGTGTTCTCAGCCGGTACGGCTGTACAGAAGACTAAAGCGATGTATACATAAACTAGGCTCGAGTAGTTTTTGCAAAGGAATGCCGCCTTGCATTAGAAAAGAAGATTATCTGATAACATAACATAATATGAGGGCAAATCGACAATCTGCAATTGTAAGACGATGTTTTAATTCGGGAAATCTTTCGACCTATTTGTGGTCCCACAAGGTGTTACGTGCCCCCTGTGCGCTACTATGCTAGCCAGGGTTTAGTCACCGTGCCTGTTAAAGGACATTGATCAGACCGAATCGGTCCAGCGGAGATATAAAAAGACTGTGCCGGGGCTGAGAAAGTTAAACTATGGACAACAACTTAAATTCATAAAGTCGAATTCATTGGAACTGCGCAGATTGAAGGTGGGTCTTGTTCTGACGTACAAAATTCTACATAATAGGTTACCTTTCTATTTTTCTTTTTCGAGTTGAGAACTCGGCCAACTACTAGAGGCCATTCTTTTAAATTGATGATTTCCCGGTATGAGAAAAACTGCAGGAAATTTTTCTTCAGCAATAGGGTTGTTCCTGCATGAAACTCGCTTAGTGAAGAGGCAGTCTCAGCCTTACCAGAACACACTTTTAGAAAACTATTAAATAAACCTTGTTTGAAAGCCTTCCTTCGACGGCCAGAATTCTGTGAATGATGGCACTAGCCCCTTTTCTTTCCTTGGGGTTGGTTGTTAGTGGCCCCCGGACCCTTTCCTTGCCCTTTTGCTTTTTATTTTCGCAATCAAGTCTATCTATATCTTTAATAAATCATAAAGATAAAGTCAGTTGATGTAAAATAATGTACAGAGGCGGCCTTCACGACAGGCTAATGCTTTGCATACGAAGTAGGACGGTGGCAAAGCATTTATGAGAGGTATCAGCACAGATTAGAAACTTAACTAGATGTAGCATCTTACTTCTGACAGTCCTACGTGGGGCCCTAGTGGTAGTTGCGGCTACTACTACCTTTGTTAATGCTTTTGCCTTCGAAGCAGCGTGAAGACAAAGCATTATCAGAAGTAGTAGTAGCCGCAACTACCGCTAGGGATCCGCGTAGAACTGGAAGAAGTAAGATGCTACATCCAGTCAACTTTCTAATCCACGCTTTTGCTGAAAACTGCAAGGTCAAAACGAGGTCAAACATCAAAAACACGCGTAGCAATGGTCCAACAATTTATCTACGAGTCGTTAACCGTTCCACCACTTCCACACAACGCAACGCCATCAGCCTCACGACCACCATCTTGAACCACAACTTCATAACACCAAAACCGCGACTCTGAGAATTTAATGGTGAACGTACGCATTCCAACAACGCCTCACAACATGGCCATGCCCGGTTGGCAAAGACGTTTAGGCCTAAAGGCTAGGCTTAACGCCATGGAGGCTTACATGCCGACGGAAAATGAAAGCAGTACGCCTATAGGTGTTGTAATGAATTTATGTCCATGTTAGGATATCAACGTCGACTACAGCTGACTTGGCGGCATTCCCTCTCATTACGCTCTGATCGCACGAAATTTCCAGGCTCATGGTAACGACGTTATGTGCCATTGCCCTCCGCGCGAGCTCGAGTTGTCCGCCAACCGCCCCCCGAACCCCCCACCAACTCGCCGAAAAGAAAAATCAATGGATTCTCGACGCCTGCATTCCCCGCGCCTTCAGCCGCACCTTCCTATCTCTATCACTCCTTCTGTATCTCCCCGCTCTATTACTTTCTGTCCATCATAGATCAAGCAAAACCCAACAACCAATGGCTGCCAAAGGCGTTAACGAGAGAAAAGAACCCGCATCAGGACGACGGAAACCTGGTAAATACAAGGCGTGCGTCACATAACTGAAATGAACGTGACGGAACGCGGTAAAGCATGACAGCATCAGAAATCCACTCTTCCGTTCCCTGTCGCGAAACGATGCCAACCCCGTGCGTGTTCCTTGCTAAAGTAGTAAAAGCAAAGAAAAACGATAGATGTATAGGTAAAGAAGAGCCAAAATTCGTTGTGACCGATGAGTAGCTGCTTTCGTGTGACGTAACAGACGTGGTTCACACTGAGGGAGTAAAGAATGAGAGTCTGGTGGTATAGCGAATGGCTGAAACAGAGACTACAAATTTCACTGGAATATGTACATAGGAAGTGCGAATTCATCGCCAGCGAATTTGGGTAACGAATTTCACCAGTCTTCCGATTGGTGGAG
This sequence comes from Lithobius niger, assembly GCA_023313725.1. Lineage (NCBI taxonomy): Eukaryota > Metazoa > Arthropoda > Chilopoda > Lithobiomorpha > Lithobiidae > Lithobius > Lithobius niger. Next base: position 1,880 of record JAHWFP010093707.1, on the reverse strand, counting down.
TAATTACGTAAGGTGTGGTGACCGCTGAGGGCTTGACAATAACAGTTTTGTAGATTGACGCTCCGTTTACCAATCCACCGGTTCGTCACGTCGTGAAGGCAAGATCTATGTCATTCAACACAGAATAGCCCTCTTCTTGGTTGGATTGAGGCTTTCCTATCTGGTTGGACGCAGACAGTAGTTCCGCAGGGGTCAGTGCTTGGCCCTCTCTTGTTTTTAATGTGAATCAGTGACTTTCCTGATGTAATAGTCCAAGTAACAAGTTTGGCTGATGACTGAATTGTTTAGGAATAACAAAGATTTCATCGACTACGACATCAACATGATCTAAATAATTTCTTAAAGTGGTGTGACGACAACAAACTAGATTTCAACGTCATGAAGTGCTGTAATTCATTTTGGAAAAATTAACCCTCGACACACCTATTCCTAAGGTGGCAAGTCCCTTGCTGCATCAACCTCTGCCTGCAGTCTGGGTTTCGTCATCACCGTCACCGATGATATCAAGTTGTCAGAATTTGTGCAAATGGGCTACAAGTAATGCTAACCTTATGCTTAGGATGATCAAGCGAAGTTTCAGTTTTAGTCTTCTGTACAGCGAAAGCTGGGGAAGACTACAGCAACGGCTTCATCCGTCCGTGGCCTTTTTCAATTCCGGAGCGGTAAGAGATGAGACAAACTGTTTTCACAAGTCCACAAATGAATTAAAACTACTAAAACAAAACCGGAAGTGGTCGACAAGTGAGCCCATCATCTGTGGAATGGGCACAGATAGAGACAAACGGCTTTCACCATTAGATTCAGCACCGAAGTTAAAAGGAATACAAAAACCGGAAGTGACCCGGAAGTGGCCGACAACAGCAGCCATCATCTAAGGAACGGTACCAGATACAGACAAACTGTTTTCACCATTACATTCAGCTTCGGAAAATTAGTTACAAAGAATAAAAAATATTTAAAAAACCGGAAGTGTGAAACGGAAGTGGCTCGAAAGTGGCAGAAGTGCCCAAAAGACAAGTTGTGACTAGCTAGCCACTGCCCCTGCTTGTTAATTTTCAAGTAAATTGCAAAAGAAGCATTTCGGTTCCCCCTCCCCCGCCCCAATGCCTTTATTTTGGGGTCGTTGGGTGAACGGTCTTGACCCCTGACCCACTTGACCCACGATAAAAATGTAACCCATTTGACCCACTGACCCACCATTTCATCGGCAAGTTCCATCTCTGGTTGGAACGCATAGACACTCCTACGGAAACTCCGTTATGTTTCACTACTGGTAATAAGTTATTTCTGGTGCACGAGTTTCTTTGTTTGCTTATTATCTGGTCACCAGAATTACGGCCCGGATCTGATCTTTAGAATTGGAAAGACTGGTTGTAAGTAGCGCTATTTAATTCGAGGCTGCCTTGACCTTAACGTGCGCTACATAACGAGTTGAGAAAAAGAAAGCACCAACACCATAAATTGTACGACTGCAGTTTCATTGTTTTTTTTCTCTTTCATTTAAACGACAGGCAAGAACAGAAATGTGTGATCGAATATAAAAAGCACATTCAGAGTTGATCAGCTGGAAGGTGACGACGAGCTGGTGCGTGCATGCAAGCTCAAATGACAAGTTTTGAATAATTCTACTTCTGAAACCCTTCCAGCTGGCACCAATTCAAACAATCGTGCCTTCGACTATTTGGCCGGAGAAAGAAGTGCATACCCGTTTTCAGTGTCGGGTTGGGCCGTCCGGAAATTCGGGGGATCCCCCGAGGAGGGGCCCCCTACCACAAGAGGCCCTTGTTTTTTAAACCATACAAAAAAATATGAAACGAATTCGTATGAAAATTGCATTTCTAAGTTGCAGGAAATCGTTTCAAATTCGCGCTGATTTATTT
>JAHWFP010093706.1:8527-20763 GCA_023313725.1 Lithobius niger | reverse complement strand
CAAGTGCTAGATAAAATGTAAATATATATTATAACAATATAGTTTTTGAATTAATCGAAGTTTGTGTCAATTACGTAAAAGAATTATGTCACACTCATGGAGGACGCGTCAAGTATTTTTTTCTTTCGGTGGAGTTGTTGTATTTCATCGCAATTAAAGAAGCCTTGGAATTGTTTTACAGAAGTATGTTTAATCAATTACTAATACTGATATCTTACTACTAAATTCGTCTCAGGCCAGCGCTTGCCAGCTACTTGATTCTGGGCTAGCACGGTCCCAAGTTATTTTTACAGGCGGAGTTGGGCTTGTGGATAATCCGCGCATATGATCCTTCTGCCACCACACAAAATAGACCCTTCTTTCACATGCTGCTTCCCTATGCCATCTTTTTGCACGCACCACTCTTCCCTCCCAGTAGATGAGGTGCTCATGGCATTAAGAATTTTGAAATGTGAAATGTGAAACAAGCTGGCCTTGGCTGGTCCTCATTCAGCGCATGTTGTGCGTGAGACAAATTTAGCAGTGTGAAATCGGTATGTATAGTAGGGCCATGGTGGGGCCGTGCTGGTGAACATTCCGTTCACGTGTATAAATTCCCTCTCTGAGCCATCTTTGTCACCTTTATTTGCCTTTTTGATTCCTTTTTGTAATTCCCCCCCTTCCACCCAAGGAAAAAAAGTTTAAGGTTATGAAGATATAGAAATATAGAAAATGACCAACAAATATAGACAATGTTTTAAAGAGTGTACTCTGAAGTCAGAAATTACGAACATTGAAATATAATATAATGAAGTATCGCCTCGAACCCTCCTTGGGAAGCTGACAGAGTAAAGTAAAGCACGTGGGTAAAACACCAGGTAAAACCCATGTTGCGCCTACCATTCTTCCAAATGGCACAAGTACTCTACTCTACTCTGACTGTACCCTACCTTATGCACTCCAAATGGCACAGGTACTCTACCCAACTCGGACTGTACCCTACCTTATACACTCCTAGCTTAAGATAATTAGCTGGTAACTCATCTAAGGACCTGATAAATGGTATGTCTCACTGCCACGTGTATTCCCATTGTTCATCTTTACCCAGAATGCAGAAAATGTCGCTGGCGAGCTACTTCTCAGGTGGCCTCGAGATTTGTATGCAATAGTGACCACAACAGATAACAGAGCGTGCTACATGTTTCGATTCTTAGCATTGCTACTGTTTTTGTGATTTGATGATTCACACGTGAGTGGTGACAAGATGATTAATGTTATTAATAATGTAAATTCAATAGTAAAAGGCACAAGCTTGCATAGGCTGCATATACTATGTACACGAGCGCTAAATAATAGCCAGTCCAGTAGATTGGTCATCTAGCGGAATACATGCCTTTGATGCTTGAGTCTGTTAATTATTTCCACGTATGTGATCTTGATGCAGGGTTATTGCCAGCAATATCAGTCTGAAGCTCGTATTGACAAAATCCTAATAAAAGCAATACTACCGAATAACATACATCATTAGGTATAACATGATGTGTCGTAAAGCTCAAAACTCAAAAGTGGTAGACCACTGCCATTTGCTCCCATCATACATTTTAATAACATCCGTTTTTTAAAACATAATTTGAATGATACGTTACAAATTTGGATGTTTTATATTATATATACATATACACTCGTACACCATACAATTTAAAAATCTTGATGTTTTTTAAAGTAAATGGTGAGGAGCGTATTGATCGTATGTCGTTAGTCTCACACTGAAGAAACTTTTTTCCCTTAACTCGACCAAGTCCCATCTATAAAGTCTTCCTAATGTTCTCCCATCTCTTTTTTTCTGTAGGGTTCTTTGACAAAGGAAACAACTAATTTCGAAAAACTTTGATAATTATTAGAGTGTATGGTAGAAAAAATGTGGACATGCTTCTTTTTTTAGTTTTCTGACTACTTCATTGGCGACGATACATTGGTGGGCAAAGCCGCCCCAACAATTGTCACCCCCCCCCACCCCTCCTACACATACGTACTATCCCGAATAGATTACTAGTTACTAGCTAGTATTAGTTTCCAGAAAAAAATTCTTCCATGCGGTCAATAAAGCTAAAATTTTATAGATAGCTGTAGTTTAACCATAGAACGTGCCTTTTGCTGGTTTGAAGGTTGGGAAGCGTAAATTTAGAGTTAGCAGTCAACCTCAATACTATGTCAACAGCAGAGTTGCATTATTGTGTTTTTGTTGTTTGTTTTTAGGGAACACGAATCCAAACTGAGTTATCTGCCCCATTACGATGAAGAGGACAATTAGCAGGAGAAATCCAAGTGGATTATTTCACAACGTGGAGCAGTTGACCGTTGGGTAAAATTCCCCTCGTGACTGTTGACCACGCCAGTCCTACTCTATCTCCCTGCCTGTCCGTTGATCACTTCCGAAATTATTCATCCGAAAGCATGAACCAATTCGAATGAAACTTGATGTTTGAAACTTGATGAATGAAACTCAAATGAATTTTGGTGTATGAATTCCTTGAAATAAGGCTGAATGAATTGTGTATTTATTAACGCTTACCATGTTCATGTTTTAGTTATGCTGCAAATGTCGAAATCATTAGTTTTAGGCCTACAGTAATATAAAAACAATGGCGAAATAATTTATTTTGTATGAGCTGTCCAGATTCTTCCACTATGCTGCCGTATGCTAGCTAAAGGAAGGTTGTGGAAACTGGCTCTCTACCAATTACTGCATACGTCACTCGCAATCCTCCCTCTGTTTGAAGGCGCATTAACGCAACAAGACGTTCTTGCTCCCCGAAAGCTATTTGCTAGTCTATCGTTATTTATGGCTTGTTTTAAAATTTATTGTTATGCATAATCTATACATATATAAAAAAAAAAATTAAGCAGTAAAGCTTAAACAAAAACTGGCCACATGAAATTGCGGTGTTATATTCAATGTGGACTTTGTCCCAATTTTAGTGTACTTATTTTATCTTCAGTTAATACACCCAAAAAAGTGTAAACAAATTTAAAGTATTCAACCTTACGTACCGTCAGTGCAGTACGATTTCCCCCCCCCCCCCCTCCCAATTAACTGGGGGTTTAATTTACTGAAAAATATGGTGTTCGTAGATTTTTTAAAAATGTAAAAGCCTGATGAAAAAGAACAAAGGGGAATTAAAGTCGTATTTAGTCTTTATGAATCAGTATGGCAAATTCGTACCCCATCTGGCGACCATACTGGCTCCTTTCAACAAACTCCTGTTTCCAAAAACAGCTTGAAAATGGACTAAGGAGTGGTCAGTAGCTATCCAAGACCCTAAGGCTTCATTTCTGGATTCTAAAGTGTTAACTGACCATGGCTCGAAATTGCCTCTCGAATTAGTTTGCGACACTTCCCCAGCACTCGCACGAACCCTCAATTACCTCTAGCGCTGTGCTACGCACATAACACGATTAGTTTTTAAACATTTTTCAGCGATGTCGTTTAGCCAAGTCGAATGCACCAATCATTAGCTGATCTATCGTGTGCAAAAGTACAAATTGTAAAAACAATTGAATACAGCTGGAAGGTTTCACGTGGACTAAACATTACAGCAACATTGCAGTTTCTGAAACCTTACGGGAAAGTTTGTGTCCATTTGCTGTTTTTACTTCGGATCAGTTAATACCTAAAGCATCAAACAAGCTCTTTTTATATAACTGAACTCAGCATACGTGGGAACAGACGAACTCGATCACGAAACGAGTTAAAGAGAAGTGATTGTGAACAAAACAGTTAAAATTAGCAGTTTTTTCTTTATTTATTTTTGCAAAGAGACAAAATTTTTATTTATTTGTGGAAACGTGTTTGTGATCTAAAGAAACCATTGAAACCGAAACATTTCTTTCCTGGGCAATTTTTCCCCGTTCTGCTGACGGATTTCCAAGCTTTTTAGCACACTGAGCTGTTTGCAGTTGTATGCCAGCCGCTAGATGATGACGAGGAAACCCGCTTAAAGTAGCACTGTCACCGAATGAAAGTCTGTGGAGTCTGGCAACATCTAGCGCTATCTTGTACTATCTAGCAGTTGCATGCATCAAGTCCATTTCTTTTAAAGGGATATGCCTCCCAGCGCCATTTTTCTCGATCCTCCACATCAAGTACGGCCCCAGAGGTCTATTTCCTTACCGTTAGTCTTTCCCTTGCTAAAAATCCTTTTTTAAACGTGGCGTCTAGGAGATTTTCTGTTGAATATAATGGAACTTTATTTACTAACGAACCGTCACTAAATTATACATTGCGCACGTACAATAATCATGACGTTTCATCTCTGTGTGTACATCTACTAATTCTCTAATAATTACTATGAGATCTAAAATCTGATAAACTAGTGCGGTAAAAATTAAAATTAATTATTCCACTAGATCGCCGAAGCAAAATTATAATACACTAGACTAGAAAATTATAAATTTTGATTTTAAAATACGAGAATCATTCCTGTTTGTGACGACACAATGGTGGATACTATTCACAAAGCAAACCGAGACAGCAGCTATGCGAGGAACGCAGCTACCACCCCAGCCCACCTTGGCACTGTAATTGCTCGGATGATGATCTGCGTGTAGCTGTAATTTGGCACGCGGAATGTTATAAAGCAGGCCGGGTGACCCTTTAACGAAACAAACAAGCCACGTGTCTCTTTAAAATGGCACTATCACCAATTGAAAGTTTGCAGAATCTGGCATCATCTAGCGCTATCTAGTACCATCTAGCACTTGCTCGCGTCAAGCGAAGGAAGGCACAACTGCATTTCTTTTAACGAAACAAACGAGCCACGAGCTTCTTAAGATTTGAGTGAAAATTTGGTACGTCCTCGTGCATTTGGGAGCAATTTGTAAACCTTAACAATATTACTGCCACCAGATGGCGCCACGGTATTTTCGTACGGTTTTCATTCGGTGATAGTGCCACTTTAATTATTGAGTGCAATTTGGGACGTCCTTGTGCACGTGGGAGCAAGCTTTAAAGGTTACAACATTCCTGCCGCTAGATGGTGCCACGGTATATTCGTACGATTTTCTGTTGATGACAATGCGTCTTTAAAGGTGCCTATTCACAGAATGACAGGCTGCAGCATCTAGCGCCGTCTACCATTATTTATTTCTAAGTAGCACTTGGTTTCAACAAGCTACACAACAAACAGGCCACCTGCCTCCTTAATTATTGAGTGTATAGTTGGTACGTCCACGTGCACCAGAGAGCAAACTGTCAAGGTTAACGATATCACTGTCACTAGATGGCGCCCATCTAGCGGTTCAAAATCTGTGTTTCAAAACGGTCGATAGCTGAAAAAAAGTGGCCGTGATGTCGTCATGCTTAACTTTACCACTTGCTCCTTGGTGCACGTGGACGCTCAACTTTACACTCAATTAAGGAGGCACGTGTCTTGTGTTTTTCTTCGCTTATTGAAAGTAAGGGATAGACAGAACTATATAGTGGTAAGTGGCTATAGATGCTGTAGCCAGTCATTTGGTGGCAGCTCAGAGTACAGTTTGTTCCACATTATGGTTTCAGAAAACTGACTGTATGGTTTCCTGCCGCTATGAGTACAAGAAACACGTAAGTATACCACTCGTAGACTGTAACAGTAACCGTGTATACTCTACAAGTGTGATATTCACATATTTTTGCACTCGTAGTGCAAGGAAACGTGACGTCATGCAGTCAGTTTTCTGAAAACATAATGTGGAACAAACTATAGCAGGTTCCACTCCTCATCATTCTTCCATAGTTATTGCCCGCTTTTCGGCTCTCAGCCCTTTTCCAACAATGAAACGATGCCAGAGCCTAACCAGAGACGTCAGGAAGGATGAAAGTCGGAGGGGTGTAAACCAGAAATATACCGACATAATTTTCCATCTAGCCAAAAATTTATGTAATTTTTCCGACTGATTTGCCGACTGACCAAAAATTATGTAATTTTCCCGACTGATTTGCCAACTGGCCAAATATTGGAGGGGTGTGACAACCCCCGGACCCCCCGTAAAAACGTCCCTGAGGCTAACAATGAAACGATGCCAGATCCGAATTCGAGTGCCAGAGATGCCAAGGTTTTTTTTTATAGCCGACGAAAATATACATTACCTGTTTTAATTAGCAGTTTCCCCTTTTGAGCTTATTTTCCCCTAGAGTCTTGAAAGTTGTCTTCCCTGCCGAGCTCGTACAGTACCGCGCATGCGCGAGGCCTGCTTATATAAGCTTTAGCGCAGCGTTTGTTGGCATAATTTCTCCTAGGGCGATCGCCATGCGTGGTGGTTCTTTGAGCTTCCCCGTTCGATGTTCCTCCCCCTCTGCCTCCACCTTCGCCTTCCGTCGTCCTGCGGAAGGTGCGTTCCTCCGCTCCTACGCCAGGGATGGACGTTCCACCTCCCACTGTTTCCATTCGGACCAGTCGATCATGCGCCGACCTTTCCGTCCATGAACTGGTTTTCCTTACAAAGACTCCATTCTTATCACTGCATTCCTTTGCCACATGCAGTCATTCTGCCCTCTATCTCCGCCTGCGGAAGGGCGCTTCCCTCCACTCTGTGGAAGACGCCTCCCTCCGCCCTGCGGAAGGCGCCTCCCTCCGCTCTTCCTTTCAAGATTATCCTGCCTTCCGTTTTATGGATACTTCGCCCGTTCCTTCGGTTAAGGATGACTCTCCTCCACCCTCACTGGGGTTACCATGTCCTTCCATCATTCCTCCGGAATGTTTTCTCTTCTACCGTTCCTCTCTGGAACCACTTCAACGTGGAACTTCGTCCCGTTTTTGACTCCAGCACATCTGTTCCTCGAACAAGCGTTCCACCTCATAATTTGGCCTCCTCCTACGGAGGTGTTCCGAGTTTTTTTTATCACAACAACACGCCACATGACAGACGTACGCTCTTTCTTACCCTCCTTCCGTTCTGCAGAATCAACTAGACAACGACATCCTTCTGACTCAACCAAGTCTCCCTTCCGAGCCTCCGCATACTGGAGTGCTCTCATTACCATCTGTATGTCATCGTCCCATGGATGGAAGATGCCTTCGTTCCTGTCCACTTCCTTCCGCCGCCCCTCCGCACCATCGTTCCTCTTGGTCCCTAGCCCAAGATGGCTTGTGTCATCATGGAAAATTGTTACCCCTCGCATTCCCTACTCGGCCTCCATCCGTACCAGGACGGGGGGGAGAGGGGGGAGGAGATTGCATCCCATGTAAGAACATCAGCATCACGTCAGCCAGTGTTCCTCCCACTAGGCCTTGGTCTATAACACGGAGGAGGGGCTCTTACCACCTGTCGCAACCTACTCTGACACCATACCCACTGCGCATCCTCCTGTGTAGCCTCCTTCATGTATGGCACCTCGGCCGTCATGCCCCACCACTTCCTGCATGGTTGCAGTTTGCACATTGCCTGTAAAGTTCAACATCCTCCTCTCTTGCTACTTCCCTGTACAGAGATCCTTTCTTCCCTAGCCACCACGCCGTTCACTTCGCTTCGTGGGCCTCCACCTTCCATATTTTTACCTTCCGCCTGCACCTCCGCCTTCGCGTTCCTATGCCTCTTGCTAAAGGAACGCCACGTGATGACGCCTCCAGCACTCCCCGCTCCGCATCTCCAAGCCACGTTCTGCCTATTGCGGAAGACAGAGGTTCTCTAACTAGCAACAGAATAAGATTCCTTGGTGCCACCCGTTCCGCCTCCGAATCCCTTCCATTCCAAGTCACTCTCCATGCATTGTAATACCACGAACACGTCTCCCATCCCTTGTGGTCATCCACCTCCGACACGGGACCTATGTTCCCTTTCCGACGAACTCTCTCACACTGAGGAATGATATGCTTGTCGCAAACTTTAACTCAAGGCGCGGAAAGTAGCAGCCAGGTTGGCCTCCTCCGACAGTCCTCGATTACCTCCACTCGACTTATCCTCACGTTCCTTTCAACATTTTTGTTGCCGAACGTTCCGCAACCCAACGAACCAATGGACCACTGACACATCAGCTGTCGCCTTCCTTTCTCTCCAGCGTTGCATGCAATTGTTTAAATCAAAGGGGTATGATATCCCTCCGCACCGCCGCCACCTGCACATCGTACTGCACAGCTTTCTTTTTTATTACAACCTTTGGCTATGCAGCCCGCTGGACTTTTCTCTACCTACAACCAGTGCAGCTGTACTACGCACTGCCCCGCAACGGGACTAATCCTCGTACCTCGACTTACGTCACGCTATTCCTGTTCCACACACCACCCTTCCACAGAGGACTCCCTCCACTCCTTTTTTGATGGTCATTCCAGCCCTCCGCCGCTTCTGGACTAATGAGACCTCCATCCATTCCTACAGTGGAGGATGGCTCTTCTCCACCCTCTGTGGATCCACCAACCCCTTCCACTGTTCCTCCGGAATGTCTCTTCGCGAAGTACGATGGATTCTGGCAAGATCAAGCGCCAACGCGCCTCCGCATCAGCTACTTCTCCAGGCTTATATCAAGCTACAAACCCACCTCCTTTGACGCAATCACTGTCCCGTGTTCTTAAACGCCACAAGTTCGCTACAGACAAAACTAACAAACAAGATACGCTAATTTCTGACCGCCCTCCGCACTCGGCACCACGGCCACTATTACCTACAATGGATACTGTCCCTGCTATTGCAGGTACTTCCGGCTACCGGCCAGTCAAGTCAGTTACTTTTAAATCCAGCATTCTGACCAAGCCTTCCGTTCGTATCAAAATGGCACGCTACTCTTTTGCACCACCTCGACGTCATACTACACCATCCACTGCTTCAATGGGCAACCACCTTTCCATGAAATCCATTTCCCAGCTACCCGCCACTACCATTCAACCTCCACTTCTGTTCTGCCTTCCGCATGAACCATCTACTCTCAACGCGGTACCTCCGCCTCCGCTAGTTCCCTTTCCATCAGCTCCAGTCTTGCGCGAAGCCCTCACTAGGGGCCTTCACCTCTCAACTAGAGAGATGGAAAACCTCGCTTTTAATGTTGACTTTGTCCTAAAATTCACCGGGCACTGCGCTGAGGAATATACGGCCCTCCGGTCTTCTCTATCGGACCTTCCGACCCTTTGCCAAGCGGCTGCTGACACCGATGCACTTCGAGCAGACAATACCATTCGTCGGGCTACGAACGAAGCACTTACAAACGAACTTGAGATTGTCATCAGACGATACTATTCACAACGAGTCAACTACGTCTGCTCAGAGCCCATTATAATTAGGTATCTCCAATTCCTTCGTCCCCCCCGTGGCGGGTGTATTACTGTGCCCGGTCCAGAACACGGCGCCTTCACGATGCTCCCTCCACCGTCGGAACTGCCTCACCATCCTCACGTCCTTTCTCCACCACGCACCCGCTATCCTCCCCAAAGTCATTACATTATGCGGCTCCTTCACCGCTTCCTTCCCCGTTGGAAGATCCATCGGCCACTATTACAGGGTATTGCACACTTTCGCTACTACGACCTTTGTCGCCGGTAAGGGGCACTACACCGCCTCCTGTTCAACCGCCAACACTACAATGTCCTTCCATCGTTCCACCACTTGACGTATCCCTTCCTCAACCAAATGATGTCCCTTTCGTTTCCATCATCTAACCCCATCTGGCAGTACGACAATGCCGCCTCCTTCTTCCCAGTTTTTCATGGCATAAATCCAAACACCAAGACTACGGAGAGAGACTTGCTTTGCTCCCCTTGCCGTGCAAAGGCCACAGGGGTAGCTTTCGGTTTTCGGATGATCCCGTAAATGCTTTTCACCCTTCCGCATCCTTCCGACCCAGCGAGACGTCCGCTTATAATGACCCTTCCCGACAGGACACTATAAACATTCTTCTCGCTGAAACTTTGCTCGAACTATTATCATTTACTCTACACTACAACCTTGTTTTTCTTGTTTTTGTTGTTGTCATTGGTGAACTATTGAAACACAATTTGAAGGCCGGATTATCTGGCTATTTACAGAAGTTTACCTTCCGCTGGTCAGTTACGACATTGGCCTTCCGGATCTCCTCCTGCCTACCGTCCGTCCACGTGGAGTACTACCTCCAGGTCTCGCGTTCCGACCTCACCCTCCAAGATTTCCTGCATTAAGACGCCTTCCCACAAGGTAAGATGTATTCAACATATTTGGTTGTTCTCTTATACTTGTACCCCTTATGTAAAGACGTCTGCATGCGGACAAAAAAATAATAATAATAGGGATGAGCTTACCGCATTCCCTAACGTCACTCTTACCTTCCCCACTGTTTTAACATGGGTCCTGGCATAATCCAGCTTACCTTAATGAGTGAAAGTGGTTGGGACAGCAGGATGGACTTCATCAGGAAAGAATCTTCATCTTCATCTTCATCAGGGTGCCGACTCTTGCTGCGGGAGAACTCCAAACCTAGCCCTCCACCGGGTGACAAAGTCTGCTAACTAAAACAGGTAATGCATATTTCGTCGGCTATAAAAAGACTAAAATTGCAGGGCCCGAACCTGCCTAATTTTAGTTTTTATTACCTAACCGAAAATATACATTACCTTAACTCCCGCCCAAGCCTTCCCTTCAAGCTAGGTTCTGGAAGGAGGAGAAATGATGCCAACAAATGCTGCGCTGAAGCTTATATAAGCAGGCCTTGCGCATGTGCGGTACTGTACGAGCTCGGCAGGGAAGACAACTTTCAAGACTCTAGGGGAAAATAGGCTCAAAAGGGGAAACTGCTAATTAAAACAGGTAATGTTAATTTCGGTTAGGCAATAAAAACTAAAATTAAGCAGGTTCGGGCCCTGCAATTTTAGTCTTTTTTTTCCATTGACGTCGCACACGTAGGCTACATTTTATACTAAGGGAACCATTAAGATTTCTATAAACACTACGATTATGTTAAATTAAATGCCTTCCATTGCACGAACTATCGACGGACAAGGTCTGTTTTGTTGACGCTGTTAATGAGGCTAACAGTTTTGTAGAGCAGCTTCTACTTCTTCCGCTGACAAAGAGACACATCGAACATTTAGACGTTTCCACTGTTCTGTTGGCAAGACAAAGTGTTACCGTCGCCTTCTTATTTATTTTACTGTATTTTATTTTAAACAGGGTTCGTTCACGGCCTTGAATTCCTTGAAAAGCCTTATATTTCAAAACCAAAAAGCCTTGAGAATAAATTGGCATTTTTTTTGTAAGAACCTTGAAATGCCCTAGAATTTTGTTAGCGTACTACGTTTGATGAAATACAGTCAATTTATGCTTAAATTCATAAATAAATAAATAGTTCGTCAGCCTAATGCTTATCTTCTGTTAACGATACGACGTACCTTCGTTCGTATTCAAGTGCGGTATTGGAAAGGCAACTTGTCCCACAATGGGGGCAAAATAAATAACTTTTAAATTGATGTTTATTCAGTTAGAGAGTATAGGATAGCAAAAAGAATGAATTTATTTTAAGGTAATTTTTAACAATTTGGTGTGCAAAACGGCCTTGAAATTGGCTTCGAGTTGGCCTTGAAAAGGCTTTCAAAATGGTTTCGTCTCTTGTGTACGAACCCTTGGGTAAAGGACGTTACCCTTTCGCAGGCCATCTGTACCATCGCTGAACATCAGTGATCGAATTCATTTTGCTAGCAACGAAACAACACAAAGAAAGATGGAACGCACAACAACAATACTGAAGCGCGAGCACAGTGAAGCGGACAGAGCCGAAAAGCAGGCAATAATTTGGTTATTGTTCGCTTTCCTCGGGCCAATAGCTAACAATACCTCGCGCGCCCTCGATTAGCTCTTGGCTCTCGGAAAGCGAGCAATAACCTATACTTGCAACTCGTTTGTGGACCGTAACTGCAATCACCACCGAAAGATGGCAGCACGGTCGCCGGGCGAAACGTGAAGCCCTAAACAGACTGGCTGCTCGCGGCTGCACAAAGTCGGAGTATGGTGTAAAAAAGACTTCAATATTTGTCGTTAACGCAACACCAACCACACGATTGCTGAATTTTGACTTTGTAGGCACGTAGTCACGCATAGCGTCGCACGAAATTTTCTTCTGTCTGGAGAGGCCTTGAGATTGTCGAGCGGTGTTTAGATCAGTGTGTGTAAACAAGGTACCTAGACGTAAAGGCTTAACGTTAAAAATTCGACGCGTCGTCCAGTTAGCCATCGATTCTGCCACCAGTCGCGCTACTTACACCCCAAAAATGAATATGAATATGAATATGAATATGAAAAAAAAACCCAGCAGCAAGCAAAAAGAG
>JAHWFP010093705.1:0-35639 GCA_023313725.1 Lithobius niger | reverse complement strand
ACACCTACAAATGATAAGATTTTACTTGATTTTTCAGTATTGTTTAGACTCCTCGGCATCATCAAAACAAACAAAATATCTACTTGACAAATTGCAGTCAACATATTAAAAACAACAAAATAGTGGAAATACCTGTATTATTTACTGGTATTAACACAAACTAAAAAGATATATGCATTACTAGTAGGGGCAAAATGCGATATGGCTGGAACAAACCCACACCCCCCCCCCCCCCAAAAAACATAAAGGGACCCAAAAAAAACTGCTTCCCGCGCGCGGGATTTCATCGATCTGGAGGAGGGTGGGAAAGCACAATTTGGCACTTTTTTCCGTTTTCTTCGATCTGAATGAGGGGGGGTCTGCTTCCCGCGCAAGGGTTTTTATCGATCTGGAGGATGGTGGGAAAGTGCATTTTGCTGGCTTTTTTCTATTTTCGTGGATCTGGAGTAGGGGGAAAGTGCAATTTGCTGCCGTTTCCTGTTTTTTGTCAATCTGGAGGAGGGTGGGAATGTGCTTTTTGTTAGCTTTTTTTTCGTTTTCATAGTTCTGGAGGACCCACGCGCGGGTTTTCGTCAATCTGGAGTAGGGTGGAAAAGTCCTTTTTTTGCCACTTTCTTCCATTTTCATCAATCTGGAGGAGCCCCCTTCCCGCACGCGGGTTTTCGTCGGTCTGGAGGAGGGTGGGAAAGTGCTTTTTGCTGTTTTTTTTCCATTTTCTGCGAGGTTGGGAAAGCTCAATTTTCTGCCTCCTGCCACATACACCCCCCCAAAAAAATGACTTCCTGCCTGGAGGGAAAGTGCAATTTGCTGCCACATGTACCCTAAAAAAAATGCTTCCCACGCGCGAGAATTTAGCATAAATTCACCCTAAAAATCGCTTTTCTCTTGGAGGAGGTTGGGAAAAGCGCAATTTGCTGCCTTTTTTTCATTTTCATTGATCTGGAGAAGGGGTGGGAAAGTTCTGCACCGTAAAATAAATTATTAATTTGCTTCCCACGTATTAGTTTTCGTCGATCTGGAGGGGGGGGGTCGCATGGTGATAACTTTAAAGATACACTCGAGCGCTTCATAGTGTGATAATGAATAGTTACCAACATTTTGGGGGTTTCCAAAACTGGAGAGAGGGAGGTGGTGCGAGAACTCAAAAAGCATTCACATTGTGAGAATGAATTGTTAACTGCATTCATGAGAATTAACAACATCCGAGGGTCTCGAGAATGCATTATGAGCTTTGTGAGAGACAGCGCATGATGAATTAGCGTCATTAGAGGGTCCTCAAATCGGATACTCTGCCTTTATGAACTTTCGCGTATTGAGCTTGACATAAGTACCAGTCTCTAAACCACCACAGAGGTAGGTAAACGGCTCGTTTTTGGGTTTTACATGCGGTTCCCCAGAAGGTCTCTACTAGGCCTAGTCTACATGGCGGTTTTTTTTTATTTACATGTAGTTTCTCTTCCTCAGAAGACCTAGCTCCACATGGTATTCAAACTCATTAAATTCCGCTCCGCACTCGTCTTTTCGCCAATCTCTCTTTCTTTTCGTCCTCATAGAAGCAGCTTTTTTCTTCAATCTCTCTTTTCTCTGAGCTTCAGCTTCTCCGGCTCGAGCTTTGCCCACAGAGGCGGCTTTTTTCTCTGATCTTGTTTTTTTCAGATGCGGGCATAATGAAGCCCATCTTTCCCATTCCAACTCTCTTTTTGCCATTTTGCACTTCTCATCCCACGCGGAGGGATCCTCCAATCTCCTCCGCCGGTTCTCCAATAAAGAGTCTCCGAGCCGCATTCTCTTTCTCTTTCTACTTTTTTCCTCCTTCACGTTTTCCTCTTCCCGCATTTTGAGCGCCAAACTCTCCTTTTCCTCTCACTCCTCGTCGCTCATCACTTCGACGTCCGAGTCGAAATCGTCCTCGTACTCTTTCAACGCGCCAGAGTCGTAGTCACCGATAGCTAAAGTGTCTTCGCCATTTTCCAAGATGAACCTATTGTTGTCGTACGGGGAGAGTAGGAATTTAGAAACTCGCACCATACTCAACTCGTGTCTGACACTGAAAATTTTCGCCCAAGTACCTTTTTGCCCCGGTGCCGTTGATTTTAAGGCGGATTTGTAATCGTCGAAGGACAAGTACTTCTTGACGAACGATCTCTGGATTCCTTTGGCGTTTTTAACGGTCTCTTTTCTCCAGGTTTTGATCACGTACATCTTCGCTCGCAGTCCGACAAACTCTTGGATGGGTTTGCCGCCCATCTCATCTTTCATCTTTCCCAGGACCTGCTTGTTCGACTCTGAGAAAAGGGGGTGGTCTGGGGGGTAGTTGCTCTTATCGAAATGTTCTCGGTTCTGGAGCATGTCATCAAACACGTCGTCAGTTTCCATACGGTAGCAAAGGCTTTCAGTGTCGGTGAAGGGGAGCTTACCTCGCTTTCCATACTTTGGCCGAATAAACTCGTAATGGAGCTCGTACATTGCGAGTTTAGACAGTACCAAAATAGAGAATCCCGAGTAAGTGCGGAGATCGCACTAAACGCTTCGAATGCGCCAGTTGTTCTGTACTAGGTTTTCATTCAAGATCTTGAAGAATTTGGCGTGGGGTTTGGACGTGTATTTCGATGCCCTCATATCATCGGTGCATAGCTTGATATCGAGCAGATTTTGCTTGTTTTCCAAGGTCTTGCCGAAAACCGAGTTATTCAAGAGCTTAAAGTAGTCCGTCTCAAACGGAGCGGTCGACGCTTGCCTCTTAGCGTTGTTGAAGTCGATGTACTCCTTCATCCACGGTTTCTGGTAGAAAGCGAGGACTTTTCAGATGTGGCGGAGAACTAACTCGTGCCGGCGGTTAAATTTCCGGTTCCGGTAGTGGACAACGTACTTCTTCTTGTGCAGAAGATTCGGAACGATTCGGTGTTGCCCGAAGATTTAATGGTGTGCTTCAAGTCTTTCGCCAAATCTTTTGAATAAGAGGAAAATAATTCCTCCCTAATGTAGATCTTCTCCAGAGCAAGGAGGAAATCGTTGTGTTAGTCATGAAGCTCTCTTGGATACTTGAGATCCACTTCCAGGATGTATCCGACATCCGCGTCGTCCAGCACGGTATCTACATCGAAGGTCCTGATTTCTTCCCTTGTCAGGTAACGGAAGTTCGTCGTAAGGTAGATGGTACACATGACGAAGACGTAAAGGTTGTTCATATCCAAGTCTACAATGTAGGTGGAGGGTTCGCGAGGGTCGAGTCGGGTAGGGACTAGTTGTTGGCCTTCGCGAACCTCTTTCCCACAAAGGAAATGCCGCCTCGAACGACGGAAGTTATCAGGTTTTGCTTCCCGACGTGAGTAAAGAGTTTCAACTTGGATTTCACCATTTTCAGCAGAGCCGCTCAGGTAAATCCCGGACTGAGACGTAGTAGCAAGAATCCAACTTGTTTTTTTCCAGGCAAAGTTTCCTAAAATCTTTGAATATGTCCGCGAGCAGGAAAACTTCCGTCATTTGGTAGATCTCATGGTACGCACCAAATTTCTTTGTTTTCATCTTAAGCCACAAGTTGAGCTCCCAAACATACTCGTCACCCGCTAACTGATCGTCTTTCAGCTGGGAGAAGAACGACATTCTCGAAGGTAGTTCTTCCTTATCGAAAATGGACATGTCTCGCACGTGATCGTAAGGGTAGACACCCTTTCGCGTCAGGAGATTCAGAACATCCTATCGAGTGGTGGCATCCTGAAACTAAGAAGATTTTAGGCCTGAGTCCAAGGCCGCTTCTAGGATGGGGAAGCCGACGTTGCTTTTCCTGCGGTTCTCCAACAGTGTCCAACGAAGCTTGCAAGAAACTCTGACTGTCCATGAATCAAAGACTTACGCCCTTCCTTTTAATAGTCATTTTCTGAAACCCTTCCGCATTTCGTCTAGTAACTTCCACTTGTCCCTTGAACTTGTGCATGACGGATACCAGGAGGTGCATGTCGTAGCCTTCTAGGTTGTGGAAAACGGCCGGTATGGTTCTCCGTTCTCAAGCGCCCAAGTTGCGTTTCAAATGAGCACTGACGTTATAATGGTCCCCCACCTTTTGCTCGCTAACATTCTTCGGGTTTTCGCAGTTGAAGGGCTTTGCGCAGTAATGGTAGACTTTGGTGACAGTGTAGCTGTGTTCTTCGGCTCAGATGAGTTTGAGCAGTTTCACGTCTTTCAACAGTGTAAGGTAATCTTCTGCTTCTTCCCGTATGCATTTGTAAAACACGTCGCCTGCATATTCTCTCAAGTAATATTGTTGATTAACAATCTCCCGTTCTGCCTAACAACGACGTAACCGAAGCTGCAGGGAGCGTGCTAATGGATTTTTGTCGTCAAACTCGTGGAAGGTTCGGGTTGAGCGGTCTGCTCGTAGCGAAGGATACACTCGTAATCGGCATAGACGATGCGTGGGAAGGGGTTCTTACCACTGAAATGCCGAAAGTTGAGAAAGTTTTCTCCGTGTAACTTAAATTTAAGCGCTTGCGCGGGGTTGATTTTCACACATTCTTTCCGGTGAGTTGAGAGCATCCATTCCTTTCTGAACACGGCAAAACAGTTCCGGCAATAGAACTTACCGCGTGTCCGTGCCTCAGAAATGTAAAAATCCTGCGATGTTTCTAATGGCGCAGTAATGGGTGTTCCCCGTTCCAGAGTCTTCGTTGTATTTGGCACCCAGCAGGACAAGATCGATAGGTTGACCGTCTAAATTTTTAGAGACATGAAGCAGGTACAATCCTTCCACGTCGTGAAAGCCTATAACGTTGCTGAAGAGATTGTTCGTCTGTTTGAATTTGCCAATTTCACCGAGCTTCATCGGGTAAGAAATCATGCTGGTGTCGAGCATGTCTTCAAACTCGAGATAATCGTCCGGGTCTTTGCTGGTCAGTTGTAAACCCACGGCCAGTACAGAGTAAAAAAAACATTTCTGGTCATTCAAGTTATGCACATTACCACGGCGTAGGATTTGCCGGTGAGCGCCTTAGGGATCAGATTGTAGGACGTTGCCTGCAGCGGTTTGTACTTTGCTACCCTGATGACGAGGTTGTTCACTCAGGAAATAACCCAGCCACTTCCACGTTCACCGAAAGCATCGATAGAACCTTAAATTTTATCGAATGCCTCGTCCAAGAGAGTGAAAATATCGTTCGGGTTGTAGATTTCCGTGTACCGGGACCAGACCTGCGGAATAAACGCAAGTGAAATATTTTTTAGTATCCATTCTGAAAATATAAAATATTTATCCTTTTTTATTATTAAGGAGGAAAAAAATTGAGGAAGGGAAGGAAAGAAAATATTTTTTAATGTTTATTGCATCGAATTATTTTTACACGGAAAAAGGGGCACGACATATTTATTTGAGATTGCTAATTTTGTCCACCCAACTGTTGTACTTGGAGTCATAGCCCTTCCATTTAACGAAGTAAAGCATTTTCCCATCTTTTCGTTTTTTGTTACGTAATACTTGTTTTTACTAAAAACAAATCGGGAACCAGAGGTTTTTGAAGTTCCAGTTCATAAAAACCTCCGAACAACAGATCACCCGACTCGTCTTACAAAAGTAACCGGCTCGGTTTTTTGCACTTTATGAATTGTGAAAACTTTGTTAGTAAAATTTTGCAAATACCCTTTATCGAAAATTTTATTAACTTTAGAAATCCTGACTTTATTTCCTACAGCAAATTTGGGTTTGTTCAATAACAGTTTAGTACTAGTTCTACTCAGCAACGGTTCGTGACGTTTGGTTACTTCCCTCGGTTTAGGTTTTATGGAAGAATGAACCATGCCATTATAATTTGAAACTAACTTGTCGATAATGTCCGTCCACTCATAAGTCCCCTGCCTAGTGAATCTTCACCACATTCGAGTTTTTAGGGTTCTGTTGAAACGTTCTACCACGCTCGCTTTCTTTTTGGAATACGTAGAGTACATGTTGATCTTATGGTGCTTGAGTAGGGCTTTGAAGTCTTTATTGTAGAATTCACTGCCTAAATCGACTTGTAAATTTTTAGGGGGTGTCGTTCCAATGAGTATCTTCTTGAAAGCTTCGGTAACGTCTATGCCGGATTTAGATTTAAGGGAAATGGCCCAAGCAAACTTAGACATGACATTAATGCAGTTTAGTAAGCAAACCCTTTATTTAGGTTAGTGTAAGGTATCATTTCAACCAAGTCAGCCTGCCATAGATCCTTCAGGCTCAGTACAATCATTTTCATCTCGGAAAATTTTTTGGATTGGTTTGTGATATCTTTTACGGGTTGATCCATTTTTTTTATTTCCCAATCCGAACCGAAGTTTTGTTTCCATAATTTTCTTAACGATCAAAGTGGCTAGCTTTTCTCTCCACGGATTGTCTCTCACTCTTTGAGCTTTAGCGATTAGAACTTCATCGACAGCGTGCCGATCTTTCAAGTCCGAGCTCTCAGAGTAAGCGATATCGTGTTCTTTGCACGCTTTATCTACTTTATTAATTCCCGGGTCTTCTCGAGCCAGTCTTTTGTCAAGTTTAGTTACCGGATAGCAGTATTGATAGCCTGGCAAATGCAGTTAGAGAGGTAACTTATCTATGAGTTCGTTTACGATTCCTTTCCCAGACTTGATAAAGGAAGTTCTTTTCATCCCACACATCTCGCAAAATACAACCTGCATCTGCCTGTTATTTTTTGCGGTGATAATAACGGACGGCTCGGCCCGTTAGAAGTTTGCCATTTACATTTGACGCAGTACCTCATCTTGATATTTTTTATTCCATTGTTCTTTGTTTATATACGATTTTTTTAACCTTTACCTAAATTTTGATAAGCCACCCTATTTTCCCGAGCAGTTATTATTTGCCTTTGCTGCATTTCTGATAAAATTTCGACCAACTCGTTTCTATGTCCATCGTGGCCGGCCAAAGCAGATTTATACAAAAACCTGAGTTTCTTTACCAAGTCTTTAGGATCGTCGTAATATATGTAATCGACCCTGCTCGAAAGACCCACTTTTTTAACCATGCCCGTCCCTTGTTTCTTGAGGTCTTCCCAAATAGGACCGATAATAGACCTGTACTTTGGCACTACAACTAGATATGGGTTTACGAGTATTTGGGTCGTTGTTGTAATAAATAGCATTAGTATTTTTTAACATGGCCGCATAAGCTTCTTTAACTTCAGGCGCGAAGGAAGTTTCTTTCAAATCTTTGAAAACTAGCAAATTGCTCCCCCACGACCACTACGTCATTCTCAAAGATTTTAACCGTGGTATTACTAAAGGTTTGCCCACCTTTTTTCGTATTGTACTGTAACCCGAATACTGGGTCAGTGTCTTTGTGATTTTCGAAAAATTTTATTAAGAAATATTTAGCAGTGTCTCCAGGTAACCAGGTAGCAAACTATCGAGAGAGCTTAGTGTGGTGATGTTAGGAAGCTCAGGGGGAGTGGAAATGCGTCTAGCTTGCACCACAGAATACGAAGGGGTGAGTCTACGACTGGTGCTCGTAGTTGCGTATTCGGTTTTGGACTCGGGAGGAATTCGCATTATAGGAGATACACCCGGACTTGAATATTGGGTGCGGCTGTAATCAAGAGAGGTCGTCAATGTTTCTATGTAGGAGCAGGGGACGGTCAGCAAGCCAGTGATCCGTAGTCATCTTTGTCACTTTCTTCTTCGTTACTATCTGCTTCTTTGTAAACTTTAATCAGTTTAGCTTGGGTGGCTAAAGTGTTTTTAATCGGTTTAGTTTGCGTGGTTAGAGTGATTTTGATCGGCGTAGTTTGCGTAGCTGCACCGAGGACCGGTCTGGGTTTCAGGGTAATTTCCGGTTTAAAAAATTCTTGTAGCGATTCTTCTTGTTCTCTCTCCCCAAACGTTGATTTAAAAACTTTTTAGTTAAACGTCTTTTGAGTTTTGTGATTTCTCATTTTGTTTCCATTCTTTTGTTTAATAGGCAAAAACGAACCTGTATATCTCCCTTCGACGAATGTTTTGTTTATTGATAAAAACCCATAAGGCTTTTTCCCACAATTTTGACACATCGTTTTAAAGTCTGAAAATTCCATGTCGGGGCCAACGTGGTTTTCGTAAACGTATTTCAAATTTAACTCATCCATGGGGAAAAGGATTAATAAATTTAGGTTGTCTTGAATTCCACTGTGTTTTGGAATTCTCGTGTACGACTGGCTGCAATAAAAAACATCGGCATTTGAATGATGCCCTTGAGTGAAGTAACGTTCGATGTTTTTTTTGTTTACCCAAGAGGCAATCGGCAAAAAGAATCAGGTTTCGAAATTTTGAGTCGAGTTCTTCGGGCGGAACTAAATCTATTTGATAACTGTGAAAAAAAGCGACATCCCGTTCAATTTTTTCTTCCATTTCAGCAAATATAGATTGCAAAGCTTTGTACTTTGATTGACATAAAGTTTTACTGTAAATATATAATTGATCGTAGACGGGCCATCTTTTGTTAGAAATGAACTCAAACAGTAAGTTAGTTTTGCCGCAATTGCGGGGCCTACAATTAAACATCTGATATTTGAAGGTAGAAATGAATGATTTTTAGGTTCTATCTTACATGCGAAAAAGTCGTTGTTTTTAATTTCCATAGGTGTTCTTATTTGTAAATTTTTTTAATGTTTACAGAGATACTAAACCCATAAAGACTTTGTCGGAAAATTTGTCATTGGAAATGTCGGAAAGAGCTACTTCAAAGTCTACATTGCACCACAATTTCACGTTATTAGGAGAATCATTGTCGATGTACACTGCAGTAATTCTGCCAGTGAATTCAGTCAAGTTTAAAGCGTTGTAAGATGGCAAGTTTAAGCCGGGTTTGTCGATAACTTTTTTGTCAAGTTTCCCTTTAGTTTTGTGAATATTCTCGTATACCCATGTTTTAAGCATGGCGGTTTGTCGCCATTACCTCCATTCACCTTTTTTGCAAAAAGGGTAACAGGAGTAAGCCGTATGCATCGAATTGGGATAATTAAACGTAGTCATGGATACTGTTTTTACTCGTCAAAGTCGATCTCTAGTTTTAGACAGATGAACCGTTTAAGATTTTTCAACAGTTTTTGAGTTTCCGAGTCGCTTGGTGAAATCCAGCCTTTATATTTTGATTTTTCGTTCGAAATGGGATTTCCCAAACGTTTGAATCTTAAAACTGTATGGAAGGAGACAAGGAAGACTTTACACCGTTGTTAATCTTTGTATCATTCTCGTTCTCAACTTTCAGCAAGTTTTTTTGCATGAGATAGGAAAGATTTGTTTACGAGGATATCTTGAGGATGTTATTTATTTTGATTTCCTTACTTTTATTATAATAATGAAAATAAAAATCTCATCGACGGCTCGGTGTATTTTGAAAAAAAATTTCTCATATTTAAAGAAGGATGTCAGTCAATAAGTTTGGACAAGCATTGAAAAGGACGAGGGGGAAGCCGGTGAAGTGATGAGAGTTGGTCCGAGAGGACAGCCGGGATTAGGATATGTTTTAACCCCCAAAAACAACGACGACATGCAAAGTAAGCATGTAACTAAAGTTGGAGCTGCTATCAAACCTGAAGATGCAGTAAATTGTTCTCAAATCGGTACTCTGGCAATGGACGTTCAGAAATTTAAAACCGACTCTCCTCCTGCCTACTCTTTTCACTGACAAGTTAGCTTCCGCCATTACTAGCATGGAAGAAAAACATTGTACGTAGAAGAGGCTGACGATAATTTCTACACGAGGAAGAAGCAATTTACGGACATTGCTTTCTCCAGGAACGCTGCTGACGCGGCATCAAAAGTGTACGTTTATAGAAAATGTTTATTACAAGACGACCAAAAAGTATACTTCAATGCAACTCACAAGCCGATTAGGAATTTAAACGAACCTACTTTACCGAATGATGCTGTTACTAATGTATTTGTCGATAGCAATTGCTTGATACAAGATGAGCAGAAAAAATACTTTAATGCCTTGAACAAATCGATTAGAAATCTCAGCGAACCAACTTTTCCGAGTGACGCGGCTACGAAGAAATTTCTGCATGAAAATAGTTTCACGCTGATCAGTTTCAGCATGAAAGGCCCTTTGGAAAAAGCAAGCGATTGGTTCGTTAATTCCGGTCCTCTCTCGTGCTTCATGTTTACAAGTTCAGGTTTAATTCATTTTCTACTACAGCGCTCCGAGCGTTGCACTTGTTGTTAAGTGTAAAATAGGTACGAGAGCCCTTTACATTACAAAACTAAAGGATGAACATTCGACAGTTACTCTTTTCGAAATACCCCATGTAATAGGAAAAAATTTGCCCATCACGATAGAGGCATTCGAAGAGTATCACCCAGAAGAAGTTTATTTCCAGTTAGATTTGCACGTAACTTTTCATTAGATGACTCGTCTCATCCTATCTAAAACAGCTTCCTAATTAAGTGCCTTAGAGAAGGTGCTTATGAAAAATAAGCAAAAGTGGTCGCACCAAATCTGGTCAAAGATTTGCACGAGTTCACAATTGTATTTTATGCCTGGTCCCAAGTAGTTAGCCACAGACCGAGGAGGACTAATGTTGCCAAAGCTATCAAAATAATGTTGTTTTTTTTTGGCTTCAATACCCATTTAATCATGCTAGTTTTCAAAAGAGATAGAATAGTTAAAACACAATTATGTAGGGCAACTTCACACTATTTGTATGCAAAGATATTTAAATGTGGCTTAGGCTTGGCAATTTCACTAACCAGTTCACTTCTCTGGTTTGGGCAACTAAAAAAACGATTCATTCATTAAACACTTGTTCATTAAACACGGGTAACCACTTACCCGTTACAGTCCAGATAGTTAACAGTTGCTTTTCCATCTCACAAAATCATATAAGGCATAAATCATAAAGGGCTGAATATCATAAAAGGCAGGAGCAGAAATGAGCTTGACTGCTCTCATCAAAATCCAGGCAAGAAGTCATTAAGGGGCTCAGTTCTCAGGGCCAGTTTCTCCAGTAAAGTCTAAGGCCAACTGAGCATGAAGCACAGCTTGGGTGCCTGGAAGTGGGACCTTGCTTGGTGTCTGGGCATAACACAAGAATACATAATAATACACCACCCCTTTATGGCTATTTTCCAAGGTGAGGTCTTGCTTCTCTCCTTTTTAGTTATTAAAAACACATACAGAGTTGCCATTAAGTGATAGTGAAACAACATGATTTTGTTGTTTCACTAGCACTTAATGGCTCCTCTGTATGTGTTTTTTTTTGCAATGGCTTGGTAAACATGTCGGCCACGTTGTCACGACTTGGCACATACTGCAATAAACAGAAGTCTTCGTTCTCTGCTTCTCTGACGAACTTGTATCTAAGATCTACATGCTTCGTTTGCATATATTGGTGGTGTTTAGCAAAGGCAATCGCTGCTTCGTTGCCGCACAACACTATACCACTGGGTCTTGTAATGTCATCCATGTCATCTCTTTGCAGATGGCCGTCAACCACATTACTTCTACAATGGTTGAGGACAACTCTACGAACTCGGCCTCCATAGTGGATAGCACAATGCACCGCTGTTTCTGCACTCTCCATGTGAATAGCATTCCAAACAGAAATCCTACACAGCCGCTCCACGATCTTCTGTGGTCGTCGTTGGATGCACATGAACAGTCCAAACTTCACTACGGGGGCTTTAGATTTGGGCTCATATCGTATTCCAAGGTCTTTTGTCGTGTTCGCATACTTCAGAACATGTTGTACCATTCTCCAGCTATCCAATCCTGGGTTGCTGTTGAATTGCGACAGAGCAATGACAGAAAAAAAAATATCTGGTCGCGTCCGAAATGCGACAAACATGAAGGCTCCGATGAGTGATCGATACTTGGTCAAGTCAATCTGTCCTCCCTCAGGATTCTTTCGTGCAGTCAAAACAACTCCTGCATCAAGGAGCACAGTCACTGATGCTAAATTGTCCAGTCCAAAGTGACGTGTCAGACCCTCTATGTAGATCCGCTGGTGCAATGTCCAAATTTCATTCTTGTTTTCGAATTCTACACCTAAGAACCTTCTTAGCATTCCGAAGTTCTGATCTTCATATTTTCCTGCAAGAATGTCGATAATCTCTGCTAATGTCTTGTTGTCTTTCACAAAGATGGCCAAGTCATGAACATACACAATCACTACTGCACAACGCTTGTACATGTAAATGCAATTGATTGCATACAGCTTGTCAAATCCCAGATTTGCAAATGTGGCATCCAGCTCTTCGAACCTCTTTCGTCCGGACTGGTGTAAACCATAAAGAGCTTTGTGCAATCTCCAGGCAACTTTTCCTCCATTGGTAACCTGGTGCTGGTCGCAGGCAGATTTCTTCGTCTACAAATACACGCGCTTGACGTTCAAATGGAAACTAACCCATCCACAACACACGATCAACAACATGGAAAAGAATCTCATCAACGTGATTGAAATTACTGGCGAGAATGTTTCAAAGTAGTCGAAAGATTTTCGCTGCGTGTTGCCTTGAGCTTCCGAATAGCTCGGCTTACAGAGATCTCACGGACTTGTGGTTGGGCTTAAAATGTGTGTAAACGAGTCTTTCTTGGATTCAGGCGGTCTTCCCTGTGAAGTCTTGCTTTACTGCGTAAACCTATCTTGACCCTATGGTTTTCTTGTTCCCTGGTTTACAGACGGAGGTGTATACACTCCTGGCCTTCAGGGTATACGTCTCCTCGTTCATTGCCTGCTTCCATTCTTTCGCTTCAGGTGACGAGATGGCTTCTTCATAGCTAGCTGGAATCTTTACTTTAGCACAGAAGGCTTCTGAATTTCCAACAAATCCAGGTGGTGCAGGTTCCTCGGCATCAGACTCTTCTTCATACCATTATTGTAGTCTCTATATGATTGTCTGGCATCGGACGTTGAAGTCGTCTCCGATGTACTTCTATATTCAGGGCTATCCCTCTCTACTTGAACTTCAGCTACTTCAGCTTGCAGTGGGGTCTTTAGAAGGATCGGCTCTCCTTTAGCTCGTACTCGATTCTTGGTCTAAAATCGAATGTCGTGACATCAAATAGAAGCTGGAAAACTTGGTATAATACAGTCCTACATCTTTTTAAGGATATCTGGTGAGGGCCTCCCTCGTAGCGGTAATAAATATCAGCTCAGCTTTTCCGATGTCGTTGGCAGATTGCCAGATTGCCACCTC
This sequence comes from Lithobius niger, assembly GCA_023313725.1. Taxonomy (NCBI): domain Eukaryota; kingdom Metazoa; phylum Arthropoda; class Chilopoda; order Lithobiomorpha; family Lithobiidae; genus Lithobius; species Lithobius niger. The sequence goes on along the minus strand of JAHWFP010093705.1, from coordinate 22,493 downwards.
TCATTCCCTTCCTGGTGCAGGTCCTTGGGAACAGGCAATATTTACTACGGGGATCATTTGACTTGTAGTTGGCTTCTCTACTTGAGTCGGCTCTTTCACCCTGGTAGTCGGCTTCTCTTTAAACCTTGTCTTTCTTATGTCTCGTTGATGGATCTGTTCCAGCTGATCACTTTCAACTGGGTCGATTGGGTTTTCATCAATTTGGACCACTACATGATCTTGCTGTTGAGAAGTGGGTCTCAGTTGTGATTCACTGTAGGTCTTGGACGCAAGTTGTATGTTCTACTCGGCATACTTGGTATGACTTCTGGCTGAAAGTTCACATGATCATACTTTTCTGCGTTCCTCAAGACTTCTGTGCCATTCCGCTTCTCGTCAAACCTGGCGCTTTGTGTCTTGCGGACAATCTTCCCTTCATCTGGACACTAAACTCTATATCCTCTGGTGTTCATGGCATATCCTACTAAGACTCCCAATCTTGATCTTGGTTGTAATTTAGTGTGTGATCTTCGGTCGTCATGCATGCAACACACCGATTTAATTCTCCTCAAATGTCCGACACTTGGTTGCTTATTGAAGTACAATGCATTCGGTATATCACCATTCAGTCCCAAGTGTGCCACTCTGTTCTTGATATACGATGCTGTGTGGACCATCTCGGCCCACCATTCTCCTGAGTAATTTGCCGATATAAGCATTGTTCTTACGACATGCGGGCTGTAAACGTGTGTACGTTCGGCTCGTATTCTCAGACGAGTCAACTCCTGGTTATAAGATCCCACACAATATTCAAGACCATTGTCAGTTCTCAAACGACGTAATTTTCTTCTAATTTCTCATTCTGCAGTGGCCAAAAACTCTTGAAACTTGCCATACGCTTCGTCTTTGGTCTTCATCGTGTAAATTGTGCACCTTCTCGAGTAATCGTCGATGAACGAAATGAAATAACGGGCTCCGCCGCAAGAAGTGACTGGTGCGGGACCCCAAACGTACGAATGCACCAAGTTCAAAGGCGCTTTGGAACTTCTTTCCATAATAGTCACATGACAGGCGTGTGTGGACTTCCCAAGTCGACATGCATCGCATATTGGATTGCCGGCTTACAATGTCTTCACACCTCTAACTTTGCCGTCTTTAATCATCTTCTTCATCTGCTGCACACTTATGCGGCCTAGACGATTGTGCAACAATCCAGTGGCTGTTCAAGGGATCTTCTCCTTGCAGTTCCCCTTTGGAATACTTTGCTGAAATGCTGTAGGACTTTGAGGCTATTCCTCGTCCAGCCCTACTGTGAACGTAGTTCTTCGTGCACGCTTGTTGGTCTTCACTTCATCAGGCTTCGATGAATTCAAGGAGGTCTTCTGAACGACACGTACTCTAATGACGAAGAATCTTTCTTCTAATGGTGTCTTCATTACAATAGTCCCTCTTGGAACAAGGACGATGAGGCCTCTATTATCGGTTGCAATCTTGCTTCCTCGCTCGATAATCTTCAATCCCAAGATCAAATTTCTTTTCATATTTGGTGTGTACATCACATCCTTCAAAGTAATGGGCTGCGTTCCTTTTCTCGTAGAAACATGGAAGGTTACATCGCCAATTCCACAAATATTCGATGTGCCTTCAGCTAGCACTGCTCGGTTACTATTCACTTGACGAAAAGTTGTAAACCAGTCTTTGTTGATGCAGAAATGATGAGTCACTGGGATATCAAGTAGCCAGCACGCTTCCGTTTTCGCTGCAACGTTGGCTTCTATGAAGTATGCATGACCATCATCTTCTCTTCTGTGTCTTCCTTCCTATCCCGGATGGTTCGTAGAATCTTGACAATCACGGGAGAAATGTCCTCCCTTACCACAGGAAAAACATAGGTTATTCTTCTTCCTATTTGTTTTCTGTCGAAATGGACTCTTCGATATTCCTAGTCGTCTGTTGTGTTGACCATCCCTATCCCTTTGATCTTCATTTCTGGGTTGTCGGTTGTAACCCATTGGCATGGCGTGTACCTCATCACCAGCATCCAGTCGACTTTGGATAGTGGGGTTCAGAAGTTCATATTCGATCAACAGCCTTTCTTTAATTATTTTGGGTTCAAACCCATCATCTTCTAAAACGTAAAGACACTCAACAACAGAATCCCATTTGCTTAAGAAACCACAAATCATTTGGTAGGCTTGCTGTTCTTTTGCAATAGTCTTGCCTGCATCCTCCAAATCGGTGACTGCATTCTGGATTCTTGCTAAATATTTAGCCATGGATTCCCCTGTTTGCAATTTTCATTAATACAAACTCCTTTCTAAGGTGTCCTATGCGTGCACGGGATTTCGGCTGAAACACAGAACTTAATGTTTCCCAAGCATCTTTGGCGGTGGTGCAAGATCTAATCAAAATCTTTAAATCGGCGTTAATTCCCAATGCGATTGTTGCTAATGCCTGAGATTCCCGGAATATGTACTGTTGAGTTGCACCTGGACGAGCTTATCCCTCTTCTGGTGAGGGGGCAACTTCTAAATTCTAGCTGTCCACAAAGCCGTATAAACCGTGCTCTTTAAAAAACATGATCATGTCAAAATACCACGACCGATAATTGGTGTCATTTAACTTTAATATCTTGAAGTTAATCCACTTGACATGTCTCCTTCATTCATCTTGAATGTGTTTATTGAAATTAAAGTTTGAATGTAAAGTAAAGTATTTCCTAAATACTAGCAGTAAATGGCAGTAAATACAAGCAGTTCCACATAATTTACATTTGTACTGCCTTTCTCTCATGTGTGTGCAGATTGGTTGCCTATAGCATGGCATGGACAGTCTATACCACATTCACTACAGTGAAATGGTTTTTCTCTGGAGTGTCTCTGTGCGGTGTAGTATGCCTGCAGAACTTATGTAGGCTTTCCACACATACACAACATTTCAAAGTTTTCTCCACAGGATGTCTGCACAGTTACAATTATCATATACATACTGAACACTTGACGAATGTTCCAAACTCCTGACTGATGAATGGTTTCTCCCCAGTGTGTGCGAATACTAAGCCTCTTGTATGGATTAAAGTCATTACCATACTCTTTACTTTTGAGTGGTCTCACACTGGCTTGGCTTCACAACAACATACCACTCTAGTATCTTACTAGTACACACTGAAACTAATTTGCCCATGTGATGTTTATATGCCTAAATGCTTGCATAGAATTCGCTGCAGGTCATTCTGCACATTTGTATGGGTTTCTAAATTGTCCAAAAGCCTTTCTCCATTCTCTTTAGAGAAATATACTGGCCAATGTATGCACTTGCTCATCCTTGCCTTCTTAACAGTCATAGGTTTTCTCCTCTCCAATATAGCATTTTTAGCTATGTGACTGAGTGTTCTCTTCAACTATTCAATTTGGCATGAATTCGGGCGTGAACTGATGCAAGCTGGGCCCATAACCCATTTAATCATGCTACTTTTCCAAAGAGATAGAATAGTTAAAAACACAATTATGTAGGGCAACTTCACACTCTTTGTATGCAAAGATATTTAAATGAGGCTTAGGCTTGGCAATTTCACTAACCATTTTACTTCTCTGGGTTGGGCAGCTAAAAATACCATTCATTCATTAAACACTTGTTAGTTTAACAGATAGTTACCAGTTGCTTTTTCGTCTCACAAAGTCATATTAGGCATAAGTCATAAAGGGCTGAATATCATAAAAGGCAGGTGCAGAAATGAGCTTGACTGCTCTCATCAAAATCCATGCAGGAAGTCATTAAGGGGCTCAGTTCTCAGGGCCTGATTCCCCAGGAAAGTCTAAGGCCAAATGAGCATGAAGAACAGCTAGGGTACCTGGAAGGGGGACCTTGCTTGGTGTGTGGGCATAACCCAAGCATACATAATAACAAATAACATGGTTCCTCCGAAACGGTGGAATAGGCCACCCAATGACTTCCTTCTCCGTCGTGGAAATCTTCCAAGTTTACAATTCCGTTTTCACCAGTAAGCCTTAGTTTTAAGGGAAGTGTGTCTTTACTAAAAGTACCTCTAAATTTCGGAATTTTCATTACTCTAGCCAATCCATTTAAATCAAAGTTCGTTAAAGGTTTATCAAAGTCAATTAAACCCTAGGTAAAGACCTCTGCCACAGGGCGATTTTTTCCTTCGTTTTTTGCTTATTTTTTTTTTCTTCGAGCCATAACCTTCCACTTGCTTGTGATGTCGCACGATTTCAGCTAGAATTTTGCATCGTTTTGCGCTTTTTTTACAGCAGATACTACCCCCGCTGTCCCTCCCGCCAACCCTACAATTCCGGCTAAAATCGGTCCTAGCAATGCCAATGGTAAAAAGCCGCCTTTCTTTTTTCGCGAATTTGTTTTGAGCGCTATATCTTTTTTATTATCATTATTATTTAATAATATAATAATAATAATAATAATAATAATAATAATAATAATAATTTTATTTTTCAACAGTTAGGATGCAACCCTCGAAACTGTAATAATACAGTTTGTGTGAGTTTAATAACAGTAATTTTGAATAATAGAAACATTAATCACGTCACCATACAACAACTACTCATGTGTAGATTGTAAATTATTAACATAAATACATTTTTTTTTACATTATCATAATTCAATATTTCAATAAACAATTTATACAGCAAATAAACAATAAACAACTTATACAATAACAATTTATACAATTACTTTTCATGGCGTTATAAGTCAATATTTTTCCCCCGTTTAGTTTTATAATCTTAAATTTATATTTTTTATTTTTCATTAAGAAAGATGAGCTCAATTACACTCTTCTTAAACAGCTCTTTATTTATGCAATTTAATAAATCTTTTGGAATTTTATTGAATAAATTTGGTATAAAATATACTCGTCTTCTCTTCCCATAATTATTTTTCCATGCAGGTAATTTATAACTATTTTTTACAGCTCTTGATTCACCCGATTTACTTATTTTTACCTTAAATTTATTGTCAAAGTAATACTTTGTTAAAATAACTAAATTTTTTATTTGCCTTATTTTCATAATTCTGTTTTCTTTAAAGAGTATTTCCGTTTTTATTTTTTTGCCTTTATCCCCGAACAAGATCTTAATTAATTTATTTTGAACTTTTTGTAGTCTTTCAAGTAGATAATCTGAAGTCTGTCCATAAATCTCAATGCCATATCTGATCACACTTACGACCCATGCATCAAAAATTATTTTTTTCTGTTTCTTATCTAATATTTCTTTTAATCTATAAAGTTTTGAACATAACTTTCTTAATTTATTTACCGTTTCTTTAATATGCATTTTAAACGTCCAGTTTTTGTCAATTTCAATTCCTAAGTATTTCATTGTTAATTTTTTTTCCAATTTAAAGCATTTTTCACTACATGGATAAGTTTGATTTTTATAATTCAAATGTTTACAATTTCCAAAATGTTTTGTTATCCATGTACAATTTTTTAATTTCATTTTTGGTACTGTAATGTCCATTTGTAACGTCTTTTCTTTACTTATAAACAATTCGTTTGCAATGTAGTAATCATTTATTATATTAAAGTCATGTTGTAAATTATTTACCATTTCATTGTAGTCCCTATTTATAGATACCAGAGCTGTATCATCAGCAAACATGAAAATATTAGTATTTTCTATAATATCAACAATGTCATTTGTATAAATTAAATACAGTAGGGGTCCAAGTACAGATCCTTGTGGAACTCCGTATTTACTTACAATTGGAAAACTATTTTCTTTTAATTGTACAATTGTTTTTCTATCATCTAAGTAGCTTTTTATTATATTATGTATTTTTCCTCTTAAACCTAAATTATAACATTTTTTTAATAAATTGTTTTTATCAAAAGTATCAAAAGCTTTTTTTAGATCTAATTAAGACAATTCCAATATATTTTCCGTCATTTAACCCTGTTGTTATTAGGTCGTTTAATTCTGATAATAAATCGTTAGTTCCCATATTTTTTCTATATCCAAATTGTGATGATGTTAAATTTTTACAGTTATTAAAGAACTTCCATATTTTATTTACAAAAAATTCTTCCAGAATTTTATCAATTATGGACAGTAAAGCAATTGGGCGATAATTATTTAAGTCTTGTTTATTTCCCTTTTTATGTATTGGTCTTATAATTTGAATTTTCAATTGTTCTGGCCAAACTTCATGTGTGATCATTGTTTTTATTAGCTTGCATATTGCTTTTGCAGTATTTTCTTTAGTTTGTTTTATGTGATCAGTTTTTATGTTATCTATTCCTGTCGCATGTGTATTATTTAGATCTGTTATAATATTTATTATTTCCTTCTCTGTTGCTTCTTCTAAATACATTGTCTGTTTCGTACATTTCGTATATTTAATCCTCTTTTTTGTTATTTCTTTTGAAAAATTTCCTTTTTTGTATATGTCATGTTCATCTTTATTTATAGTTCTCAGTTCTATTACTTGGTTCGAAAAGTTTTTGTTAAATTCATTTACAATATAGTCTAAACTTTTATCATTGAAAGTGTTTACAATCTCATCATCAATTTGTTTATCATTCTTCCCAGTTAACTCATCTACTACTTCCCATATCGATTTCTTACTTTTTTGTAATTTATTTATCTTGTTTTGAAAGAATTATTTTTTGCATTCTTTAATTTTTTTATCGATAAGTTTTTTTCCCCTTCTATATTTTACTAGTAACTCTTCATTTTTAGTTCTCAAAGCTTTTAATTCATTCCACATTCTATTCTTTCTATTTATGCAATCTACTAAGTCATCTGTAATCCATTCTTTTATGCGTTGTTTATTTTTATTTATATATTTTTCTTTTGTTTTGTAGTATTATTCTGATAAATTTCGTGAAACTTTTTTATAATTTCGTTAAAAATTACTTCTGGTTCATCAAAAGCATTTCAAAAATTCCAATTTATTTGAATTAATTCTTTTTCAATTTGATGATTATTCATTCTCGGTAATAATTCTTCTTTAGCTTCATTTTTAAGTGTTTTGTTACTTTTATCCTCTTTTGGATGCCATATCCAACTCATTGTCCAATAATGATCCGCAACTTTCTCTGTCAAAACTCCACCTCTTGATTTACCAATTTTACTTTTTACATATATATGATCGATACATGATTTCTGAAGATAATGTTTTCCATTTTTTAAAACAAACTCTTCTCTAGTTGGTGAGTTTATCTTGCAATTTAATCCTAATTCTGCTAATATTTTTCATAGTAATCTATAGCTAGTTGGTCATGATTATCTTCAGTCTTCACTTTTGTCAAGTATGTCGATATTCATATCACCAATAATAATCTGATGTATACTATTGTCGCCATTTTTGTCTAATATCTCTTTTAAAGATTTTGAAAAACTTTTTTGTTTGATGCTGGTTTTCTATACATGACCGCAATTTGCATATCTTGGATTTTATTTATTTTATCATGTATTACAATTTCAAGAATGCAATTTTCTTCCTGATCTATTTTATTGTAGGTTAAATCAAAATTTGGTTTTACAAACACCATCAAACCACCACCTCTAGATGTATTTTCTCTTGTAATCACTAATTTATCATATCCCTTCAAATTATAGTAATCAACTTCATCTTTTTTTATATTAATCTCAGTTAATATGATCAGTTCCCAATCAATATTTAAATCCACAATATTTTGTATAAAATTATCCCAATTCAATCTTAGAGATCTTATGTTTAAATTAACAGTTTCACATTTTCATAATTTTTTACATCTTCTGCAATTTGAATTCTCACCTGTTCTTTTTTACTAAAGATCTTATTTATGTAGTCGAAGGTTCTTCACTTATCACTAAATCGTTTTCGTCATGCACTATTTTCACTTCTTGTGTATCAGAGTTTTAATAATATAATAATAATAATAATGTTTATTTACTCCAGCTAAAAAGCAAAATGGAAATGCAAGGATCCAGGGAGGATCACTAACAGCACACCAAGGTTTAAAAAATATATATATTTAAAAACTTTCATATCAACCACTTATTTTACACGTTTTCATATGCAGAGTATGCTCGTCAAGTTTAAGATTTATGTGTTTAAAATTTTAATAAAATGTTACAGACAGTTTTCCTGACGAAGTGGTGCGCCTTCAGATCGCACTTGTTTAGTAGTTTCCGAAAAATGTAAATCGATGGGGCTGAGACAATATCATCGCTCAATGAATTCCATGCAGCGATCACTCTTAAAGCGAAGAAGGATCTCCTACAGTTCAAGTTAAACCCCTGTTTAATTATCCTCAGATGGTTTCCTCGAGTTCTGGGGTTAGTACAAACATCGAAAAAAGGTAGATGAATAGGTAGCAAACAATGTATAATTTTATATGTAAGGATTAAGTCAGCCTTCAGGCGTCGACATTCTAGAGTGTCTAAGTTTAAAGCACTTAGGCGCTGTTGATATTGTTTCTTACTAAGCCCAGGTAAATGTTTTGTAAATCTCCTCTGGACCGATACGATTTTGTCAATATCCTTCAACAATCGTGGCGACCAGACATAGCTATTGGCTAGCATACTCCAGTAGTGGACGTACGTAGACCTTATAAGCCTAAAGTTTTGTGTCGGATTCCCTGACACAAAGCACCGCTGGACGATTGCAGCCCGACGATTTGCCAAAGACACAATATAATTACAATTTCAGGTCAGCCTGAAACCAAACACCAAGATCCTTGAAACAATTAGAAGCAGCTTTAAGATTTGTATTTTCAAGGCAATAATTAAAGGGTACCATCACAGTTAATAATGAGAAGCTTTGACATTTATCAAGTGAAAGGGAAAGCTGCCAATTTGTAGACCAGTCAAAGATTGGGTCAATGCTCTTTTGTATTTTAAAACAGTCATCAACAGTAACGACTGGTGCATGCAGTTTCAAATCATCTGCAAATTTTTCTTGGGAGACGGAGGATTCAGGGCAAGTTAAATCATTTAAGAAAAGGACAAATAACAATGGTCCAAGGACGGGTCCCTGTGGGACACCACTGATAACTGATGTAGCTTCCGAGAGTATTTGTTCAATTATCACGCGTTGAGTTCTACCAGTGATGAAAGCCTGGATCCAAAAAAGCAATTTTTCGTCAAAACCGTATTCTTTTAATTTAAAGATTAATTTTGAATGTACTACAGATTCGAAAGCCTTTTTTAAATCAAAAAGTATGATGTCCGTTTGGATTCCATGATCTAGTGCATCAGACCATTTGTCGAGTTCAATAAGCAGCTGGTGCACCACAGACCGGCCAGGGAGGAAACCAAATTGGTCGTTAAGGATAATATTATGTGTATTGATGTGTTGCATCATTTTCGTTCGTATAATTGCTTCCATTAACTTGCAAGGCACTGCTGTTAAAGAAATGGGTCGGTAAACAACTTCGACTTTGCCTCTATCCAACTTTAGATATATTTTCCTGTTGCCAATGAGCAGAGCATGACAGGTAGTGTTAGCCGGCACAGCTGCTCTAAACTTCAGTCTGACTTATACGTCCATGATTCCCGATTGAAGCCACTCGGTCTGTTTGCAGCAATCCAACACCACGAGAGGATAGGCTTTCTTGAACTGTAGCAAGACAAAATTCAAGTCGTTGGTATCGTAGCAAAGCTGCCTAAATTGCTGTACAGACCGACATACTCTCCAGTGGCAAAATTAGTATTTAAATAGAGAAATGGATATCTTTTGGAATTTAGAGTCACGTGAGCATCTTGTAGACTGCAGTGGTCAAACACACCAGAACTAACGAGTCCAGCCTGTTAGTTTGAAAAGCTAAAACTACCCACCTAGGTTTTTCGACTGCGGAAGTAGTCAGGGTGCGCCATTTGAAGCTGGTATTTTGAGGGTCCATGCAGCTATCATAATGCTAGTGCCTAAATCCTAAATCCACGGTCACTCTGAGGTCGATGAGATTGTAGAGTTTAAGTTTCTGCTCTTCCGAGGCCGTGACATGTGGAATGAGCCAGCTGATGCCTTTTAAAACGACTTTGCCATTGGCCGCTGCCACTACTTTGAAGATGGCATTCGTATCGCTCGCTCGCATGAGTGTGAGCACGTGTTTAGTTCCGTAGATTAGCTTATCGTAATTTTCGAAAAATCCCATGACGTGTTTAAACAGGATGGCAAATGTAAAGCTTCCCTTGGGAGTTGTTTCAATGAAGACGGACGCGTGCCGCTGTTTGAATCCAAAGTTGTCGGTTAGTTCGGCAGAGACTGAAGTCACGCTGTCCAGCGCCCAGTACTGGCTGAGCAAAGCCAGTTGCACCACCGAGCCGTAAGTGAGCAGTTCCTTCATCAGAGTACCAAACCCCGGATAATTTAACTCACCATCTTGTTTATCACCGAGATGGTATCTGATATTAGAAAACAGGAACATGGGAGCATTAATTATCAACGTGGCTACATCAGCATCTGCGTAAGCTATCGTCCTTCAGCAGCCTCCCTTTAATCAGGAGGTAACTGCTGGCAACGTGCAGAAATAAATCTATGATGTCTGCCTGTATGCAGTTTTCCGAATTTACGTTGTTGAGATTGGTGCCAACAATAGGATTGTATTCGTGGTATTTGTAAGACTCGACCGATGAATCGTACACCAAAAGTTCGTTGATTTTTAAGTAATCTTCTACTACGCTCATTTTCTGGGAGTTGTTATAAATTTGATGAAAGCTTTATTTCTTGGCGTCTAACCATTTGTTTTTTTATTATAAGAGTTAAAATTAATAAATAGTCCTTTGCCTTTTTTTCCACGAGCATTTTATCCTTTTTTATTTTATTTTTATATCTCAAATGAAGACTCACCATGAGCATCTCTCCGTTTAAATTCAACGGCTCGTTGGTCTGCAAAGTGAGCCAAACTCTTATATTTCTGATTAATTTTGAAGTCACTGGGAAGAAAATCAAATTATGAGGGGACTCTATGATTTTGAAACCGAGTGGGAAATTGGGATAAAAGGAGTATAAAGTGGGCTGAGTGTCATTGTTTAGGCACGAATTGCCTATGATATGAACATGTAAAAAAATTGTATTGATGCTCGTGATGTCGACGGTATTTTGACTCTCTTGATTTCTCATGTAGTTGCCCGAGTCAAACCCCAAGACTGGAGCCAAACTCTTGTTACCCGAAAAAGATATTCCGTAATTTGGATCGGTAATTATCAAGTTGGTTCTTAAAGTGTTTAGATTCGGAAGAATCGTAATGGCATTCTTGTTGTGACCATTCGCATCTATCACCGACTTGAGAAATTTAATCAAATCTTCGATTTCGTAATCCCCCCGGGTGACTAACACTTTCTGCCAGGTAGCACCAGCATCGGTCGTGTACTGAATTTCGTTATTTTTGAGGTGATGTTGTGGATGCTGTTGCACGTGTCTAAATTAAGCAGAGCTAATTCGTAACTTTTTTCAGTCTAAATGAGTCGGAGTGTTTAGATTAATAATCAAATCAGAGTCTTTGCTGGAGACAATAATTAATCAAGAATCCGTGATATTGCTTTTTTTTTAAGTGGGAAGAAAAACAAATTCGAAATCTGGAAGGACCTGGCAACAAACTTAATGATTGGCTAATTTACACCATAATGACCTTGAAATTTTTAAACGAGGTCATTTTATTCACCAAAATAGTATACCCGATTCTAGGGGGTGCTAAATAGTCTACCCGTCTCTAGAAGGTAATAAATAGTATGCCCGTTACTAGGAGGTGCTAAATAGTATATCCGGTCATATGGGGTGCTAAATAGTGTACCCGGTCCTGGGGTGCTAAATTGCATACCTGCTCCTAGAGGGTGTCAAATAGCATACCCGGTTCTATAGGGTGCTAAATAGGATACCCGGTCCTAGGGGATGCTAAATAGTATACCCGATTCTAGGGGGTGTCTGTATTTAAAAATCACTTAGCAATCAGCCAATTTGATAAGCTTATAAAGTCATGTGTAGCGGCGGGTCCATGGGGCGTGTATGTTCACTTCATTTCACGGTTAGAGAGAAAAGGGGGCAGGGCTACGAGTTCATTGTTGACGAAGTATCAATTAAAACTTTCGACATGTTCGCTTCAATGCCTGTGTAATAAGAAATCAAAACGAAGGGCAAACAAAATGCTCGCACACTGGCTAGCAAGCACTCTTTTTTTCCTTCTGTTGATTACGTAATAACCATAAAAAAACCTTCTTTTGCAATTTTGGTGAAGCAATGTAAGCATCCCAATTCTTAGTGCCAGGTTACATACAATCGTCTGAAGGCATTTATTATTATCATCAAAAAATTAGAAATACTATAGTTAGTTTATAGTGTTTTTGGGGTGTGTGGGTTTGCTCCTGCCATATCGCATTTTGCCCTACTATTACTTTCTCCATGAAGTGCATTCGAAACATGGAAACAAATAACAGCAAGAAATAACAATATTATTTGTTGACATTAACACAAACCAAAAAAGATTATAAGTTACCTTCACTTCTACCGGTCTATGTAAAAAAGTGAAAAATATTTTTATTCATTGCAACACAATTCGATATAGAAATGGGCACAACATTGTATTTGTTATTTGCACGAGATAATAATAGCCTTGGATGGCCTTTCTTAAAGTGCCCTTTCTTAAAGTGATCTTTCTTTATTAGAGATTGCTTCCACACCGAACAATTGATAAGATTTTCTTTATTTTTCAGTATTGCTTAGACTCCTCGGCATCATCAAAACAAACAAAATATCTATATAACAAAGTGCAGTCAACCAGTTAAAAACAACAAACTGGAAGAAGTACTATTACTGGTTATTAACCCAAACAAAAAATATATATATGCATACGTCCTCCATGAAGTGCACTCGAAACATGGAAACAAATAACAGCAAGAAATAACAGTATTATTTGTTGACATTAACGCAAACGAATACAAGTTACCTTCATTTCCACCGGACCCAGTAAGAAATTGAAAATATTTTTATTCATTGCAACACATTTTGATATAGAAATGGGCACAACATCGTATTTTTTATTTGCACGAGATAATAATAGCCTTGCATGGCCTTCCTTAAAGTGCCCTTTCTTAAAGTGATCTTTCTTTATTAGAGATTTCTTCCACAAATGATAGGACTTTTCTTGATTTTTCAGTATTGTTTAGACTCCTCAGCATCATCAAAACAAACAAAATATCTATATGACAACGTGCAGTCAACATATTAAAAACAACAAAATAGAAGAAATACCTATATTATTTACTGATATTAACACAAACAAAAAATATATATGCATTACTTCCTCCATAAAGCGCATTCGAAACATGGAAACAAATAACAGCAAGAAATAACAATAATATTTATTGACATTAACACAAACCAAAAAAGAATATAAGTTACCTTCACTTCCACTGGTGTCTGTAAAAAAGTCAAAAATAATTTTAATCATTGCAACACATTTTTATATAGAAATGTGCACAACATCGTATGTTATTTGCACGAGATATTAATAGCCTTGCATGGCCTTTCACAAAGTGCCCTTTCCTAAACTGATCTTTCTTTATTAGAGATTGCTTCCACACGTACAAATGATAACATTTTTCTTGATTTTTCAGTATTGTTTAGACTCCTCGGCATCATCAAAACAAACAAAATATCTATATGACAAAGTGCAGTCAACATATTAAAAACAACAAAATAGAAGAAATACCTATATTATTTACTGGTATTAACACAAATAAAAAAAGATATATGCATTACTTCTCCATAATCAGTGGTCCCTGAAAAACATCAAGAAATGGTATTCATTGCTACACAGTTTTATACAAATTTGGACACACCAACGTTTTGGTTACTGTATTAGCACGAATCTGGCCTTAGTCGTATACAGTGTCGTTAAAATCTACAAACAAACCACCAGCTGAACAACTTTGGGGATGGCGATCATGGGGCGAGAGCACAGAGTCTACAGGATATTAAGCCAAATTGTTCAAAAGAAAAGATCAGATGGTTTGACTGATGACACTAAAAGGATTCAGCTGAAGAGCTACAAATCTTAATGCCGCAATACAAATGAAATGTATACATAGCTTCTTGTTTCATATCTAACAATCAGCTGAAAAGCGAAATACAGCTAAGGCAATGATAGATGAAACCATAAAGGGCATTCCACAAATGTATTCATGCGTCCGTTACCATTTTTCAACTTTTTCCTTCCCATTTCATCTTTGACCACCATTTCTAAAACACTCCAACCGTCACTGATAAAGAGGAATTGTTTTTGGGAAATTATCAGTTTTCTAGTACTTTTAAATCAATTCTTAAGCAAGTTGTAAAAATCAAAAAGTTATCTGGATTACATTTTTTAGTAATAATTTATGTAAAATGCTCAGTACTGTAAAAAAATTACCATAGAAATTTAGTTCTATAAAAAAGCATTGTGACATCACAAATTGTGTGAATGCCTTGCCCAAACAAGTCATGCCCTCCATATTTTCCTTTTGATGTCATTTACCCTCATTTGGCCTCTAAATTGGCGTAAAGTGCTTAGCTACATCACAGCCATTTATTTTTTCAAGATCGTGTGGTTTCCACCTGTAAATTCCGTGGAACTCTTTTCTGCATCCAACAGTGGACATGGGATAGCTGAAATGAACAACATTCAGCCATGATATGTGCAAAGAGCGAGAGATGCACAATTGTACACCTCCAGCAAAATGTAGGAACCCATGCATCAAGGAAGTGTGGTACACCCTGATACATGCCACGACAAGTAATGACATCAGGCTTTACAATACGACGCCATTCTTCAAGCTAAGATTCTTAGCTTGACGGAACAACGAAACCTTAGTGGCAAAAACTGAATGATCCTTTACCTACAGTAACTCCTGGTTAGCCTGGCCGTGATGAAAGCATGCTGATTTCTTGAAATTCTAGTAAGGCATGGGACCCAATAAAACATTACCGTTTTATCTTGGCCTAAGAATGTTATTAGGAACACACTCTGAAGATGTTTGTGTTTTGCACTGGACTCTTGGTGACCGTTAAGATAGGGCAGCATTAATGCAACAGTACTTTCTTGCTCGCCACAAGCTATTTGCACGTAACCCAGTTCAGGTTTGTCGAATTGAAAACGGACCATTGTGTGCCGGTATTCAGAGTTTATTCCACATTTTGCAGTCTGAATTGTTTCCAAAGTTGTTGTAAATCAATGGTGTCATGACGCATGGATCTTCGAATCCCGAAATACAAGGATAGAATCTCCTTCCCCATCGTCAATATGGTTGGTATGTGCAGACAGCCACAAAGCCGCGTGTTCCATTAAGAGCACATTTATGCAACGACTCGCCTTCGCATTCTCACAGCTGAAATTTTATCGTGATGGTAAAGGTAACACATTTCCATTGTAATTACGCTACCTGGATTAGCTATATCCGACATTCTTTGAGTAAATGCTTGCAGTCATATAATTCGTGACAGTCAGAGAATTTCTCATGATGAAACAATTTTCCCAATCACTTCTGAACTCAATTATTGACTCGTTTCATTGCGAGCTGGCAGAGCTAAAACCGCTACCATGTTGGAATTTCAGATAATTTCTCGCTTCTAGCTGAGAGAATACAAAGGCGAGTTCTTAAGGCGAGTAGAACCAGCAACATTATTATTGGCTAAGTAAATGCTGGTATGCAAGAGAAAACATACATCGGGAATCGTTGCACACATTTACTCTAAATATTCAAGAGTTCAACTATCAACAAAACAGAGGCTAGCGATTGCCATGTACATACAAAACGTTGGATGGAGCTCATGTTCATTCATGCCCAAGAGCCAAAACCTTAAGACAACAAACAGCATACTAGATCCATCAGAGAGTTTTAAAATTTCTATACTCCAGAAAATATCTTGTGGTGGAAGTATAAACATTTTCAAAAGCTAAAAGTGTTTAAGACTTGTAAGAAAGTTGAAGAAACGGCACCCGCAATTTAGCAGTAGCGATAAACCTACACTCACATATCACCAAATATGTCAAAGTAGAAATTTGCGAAGACCTGGTGGTTTAATGGTTTTTGTGAAAAGAAAAAATTCAAAGATTTAAATGACACTTCGTTAAAAATTGGTGTAAATGACGCAATATACAACTCTTTTTGCACAGACACTGATAAAATTAATAACATTGATAGAAAATCATCATTCACTTACAATGTGTTTATTAGAGAATTAAAAATGCTTTGGTGAAAAATGTGATAAATGTGATAAAAAAATGAAATTATTGTTACCGCTGATATGAATAAAAACATTTTGAAAATATGAAATAAAAAATAAAAAAGTGACATTGGAATTAAAAAAAGTATAATGGCATCTTTGCGTTTTGATTTAATAATAATTACAAAAAAAGAGAAGAGATCTGCTTTGGAAAATAAACAAACTCTAGTTTTGATCCCTTTTTAATATGACTATTTTAATCTGGCGGTAGAGGGTATGCTGTGTCACAACACCCAAAAATGTTGAATACGTGAGATGCACAAGACTCACAGCATTTGAATTCTCCTGGGCATTGGTGGGACCTTAGCAAAAATAAACTTCATCTTTTGTTTACTTAACAAGTACGTGTTTTGTCACAGTCGTTGCGGATAGCTTTTCAGACTGCAAAAGAGTTTTGCAAAAGAGTATGCAGCAATGCTTGATTTTGTCAGATTCAAACACTTTTCACCTTGATCCAAAGAGAATGATTATTGCATAAAGAGCTTTTGTTTGGTCGTTTCATGTTACATTAACGCCTTTGCTTCGGGTGTCCTCGAACAAGGACGTAAAGTATTCGGACCAAAAACTAAATCGCCACGTGCGCCGCAACCTTTGTGAGGGGCCTCCAGGAACCCCAAGCTAAGCAAGCTGCAACAGCCCAGTGGTCAGCATACTCGTCTTCAAACCAAGAGAATGCTGGTTCGAATCCCACGACCGACCCAACTATCATGAGGGTCTTTAGAAAGTCACTGAAAATAATTCAGAGGAAAAAGGTTAAGCTTAATTGTACCAAAAGGCTTTGAATACCTCCATTCTACGACTTTAATGTGATATTAGTCTAGTTCAGCTTAACGTTTGAAAAATATTGTTTATACCACCAAACGGGTAACAAAGTTAAAGTCGAGCCAGAATCTACTTCCAAAGGGAACGTGTGTCCATTTAAGCACAGTTCTTGTATTCATTTATTACTCATAAGAGTGGAGGTCAAAGAATTTATAGCATAATCCGTACTCTTATCTGCATTACTGCATTCTAAACAGTTGTAACAGAATCATCGACAAAATGCATCTTACACGAATACGAAAAGTTTTTCTTTATACCCTCATGCCCTGACTTTTCGAGTTTATGGGTTAGTGCTGGTTTAGTGTTAGTATCTTAGTGACTTCGTTTTACAGACCCTTAACAGGTGCCCTACCAAACCTCAGGCTGAGCAGGTGTGCTTTTTATACCAGCAAAGTGCACACAGATTTGACATGATTAGGGTACTCACAGCAGAAACACTGACCCTTTTTTTTTGTTTTAAATTGTACCACTATTTCGTAACTTGGTGAGTTGACAAGCCCTAAAATTGAGATGCATTCTTTTTAGCTACTTCCTGTGAGAGAGCTAAAGTAACAGCAGACTCAAAAGTTACTGTACTTGACTCCAAATACAGAAGATTTTTCTGCGATTCAGAATTTTTAATAAAAGTGATAAACGTGTTGTGGAGCATTGTACCATCATCTGTGCCATGTTTGAACTGTAAAGTTAATCTTGTTACCTATGTCACTTAGCTGGCAATAGATTCGTCCTTAGAATGGGATCATGGCTCTCTGCCACCCCAAGAGAACCAAATACCTTTACTAGTAGGCCTCCAGGCTTGGTCTGGTCTAACTTAGAACCTCGTTGGCCGTTTAACTTCTTGAAAATTTTCGACTGCTCAGTGGCGAACTTTTGCGCCGGTGCCCCGACATAAATTCTAACCATTGAGTGGGGAATCTGGCTGCATATTCTTCTCTCTCTCAAAAATCTGTTATGAGTTATTAAATTTTCTGCCAAACCCCTTGCCACTTACATACCATACACTGACTAGTGGCAAGTTTGCCTGTGTTTGTGCGAAACTGTTTTAAATTTACATTAAACAGAATCCCACTTATTGCAAATGAAACGTATGGGTGTACGATCAAAAGAGGTGGCAAGGCCTACAGACTCGAACAGACTCTCGAGATAAAATCATTATTGGGTAGCACCCGGGAACGGTAAGTTCCGAAGTATATATCTTGTGTTGCAGTAATACCCTACCTAGTGGGTGTGCATGGAACAGACCTAATTACTACACTCCTTGGTGACAGGGAAATAACAACCATAAGTGTGGTACATAGAGTTGTGCCACCAATTAGCAAACAGTCCAATTAGGATGTTGGTTTGCTTTCTAGCCATCATTAAGACCACCTTTCCTACTTGTTTTCCTTGATTCCACCGGCTTCCGTTATTTATTTTAATCTGAGTTGACTTCCCCCAAATATCGGCTAGCCTCTTGTTCTAACCGTATTTCCGACGAAGATGCTGACAGATGCTGCGAAGATGCTGCGCAGACGAAATTCAAAGAGATTGAGGGATTACCATGTATTGAGGGCTATCCAGTTGTCCAACTGGATTTTTTCTTACAACTTGTCATTTAGGTCGGGAATTTTCACCAGTCCTTTAATTGAACATAGTTTTTTTTGGAAATACTGAGCAGCTGAATGCGTGTTGCAAATCTGGAAAAATGTTTTCACTTGATGATCAATTGTATGAAGCTAGGGAGTTAATTCAAGATTTTGATCTAGATTTAGCACAGTTACCAGATAGAATTGGTAGGTGTATGATTGATAGTTAATCGTCCTGGTTGTTTGAGTTGGCTTACGAAAATGGACAGTTTCATCTCTATTGTAGCTTTTTGTAAATTGGCTTTTCGTAAAGATTGTAATATCAAGAAAAGCAATTTTATTATTATCAGATGCCTCCATTGTAAACTGTAGGAAACGATGATAGCTATTCAAAAATTTTAAAATGTTGTTACGAATACTGGTTGGAAAGAGTGCTAAGGAGTCATCAATTATTCTTTTAAAGTAAGAAATTTGAGTGAACTGGAAAACAAGTAAGTTATTAACCTCATTTATAACAACATTGTACACAAAAGTAGAGGTAGGACAACCCATTGGGACGCCATTACGCTGTAGAAAATAATTTCAAGTGTACTGCAGAAAAGTTGTATCAAAAATGAGCTCAACGGCCTGAAGAAAAGTGGGGATGTCCCAAGTTAATTCGTCAAGTGGAGTGGTTGTGAAGGAGTTTTTTCTTTAAAGTTTTGAGAATACGTACACAATCCAAGGAGAGAAACATAGCTTTTACATCAAAAGATCTCCAGCCGTAGCCAGCAGTACAAGAGTGCCTGTTAGATCCTTAATGACCGATAATGACTTATCTGACAGATGCCTCCAGCTAAAATTTTAAATGTTGGGGGCCAGTATTTTGACAAGTGCCAAATTTGGGGCATTTTGCCGCTAGTATTTGTGGTATTTGATTTTTGGAAACATAAGATGGGGTAGGTGGCTCAGGCTTATAATTCACAAGAACGGTAGTGTTCCATTTACCAAGTTTACCGAGTTTTTTTTAAGAACTTTAAATGAGAACAGAAAATTTATAGGTAGGGTTGTGATTAAGTTAGCAATAGATTCACAAGTTGTTTAATTCTTGTAGAATTTTGTTTTGAATGTCAGTTTAAAAGCAGATAGCTGTAGAGTTACTCTTATAAGACTGCAAAATGTGAATATCCGGTTTTATAATAAATCGCCGGGATTCTGATACTTCAGCCATTGAAAAGTTATTGCTATAGTTAAGTTTCAAGTTGGTCCTAAGCGATTGAAGACCAAGTGAACAGATTTTGTACCTGTGGGGGCACCTGATAGTCCGGATTCCAGTTTAGCAATAAATTAAGGAAGTAAATTTATTATTAGGTGTAGATACAAACTTAGGGGCCAGACACCAAAAATATTGGAGAGGGTGGTCATGCCCATTTCAGTTACATGCTATTTATTTTGGGAAAAAGATAACTTCTCGATGGTGCAGTTGGTCGGGTCAAAATATTGATAATCAGTGGGACGGGTTTGACATGAGTTAACGACTGGTTGAGTTTGCTTTAAACATTTCTTTTGCTGGCCCATGAAAAGATCAATCATGCGACTGAGAAGGGTATTGAATTTACGTTTGAGTATATTGAAAATATTCTCAGTATGGTTGGAGCACAACAATAACAAAACAATTTGAAAATACAAAGAAAGGGTTGAAGGTAGGTACTGTTTGAGATATTTAAGTAAAGCGGGTTTGGTTTTTCTGAAGGTAAGCTAATTCAATATAAGGCCGATAAAAATTAATTAACTGGTTCTCAGGAGAAGTATAAAAAAATTATGTGCGCGAGCGACACTTTATTTTTATGTTTTATTTGCAATTTGTCAGAGACGAGCGATGGCTTTTTTTTTACCATACCAAAAACTATTGGGCCCATCACTTTTATTGTAGGATACAATAGTTAGATTTTTCCAAGTAACGGTATGTTCCCAGAGGGGTGCAAACAGCAGTGAGAAAGTCTAAACTAAGCTTAAAAATGTTGCGATTAATACCAGTTGAACGTTCAAGTTTCATTCATAACACTTCTTCAAAAAAGCTTTTTCACACTTGCCAAATTCAAAAGGTTTCTTTCCACTGAGTACAAGTCCATGCGCTGTTAAAGTATAATGTGCCACACACTCTATACACTTAACACATTCAAACAGTATCTTCCAGCTGTGTACATGTGCGTGCATCCTTAAATAAGGCTTGTGAGCAAAAGCCTCTTCATACTGAACACAGTTAAATGGCTGCTAAGCACTGTGTGTAATTGTATTACTCAAGCAGCAATAGAGTAAATAAGTAATTTATGATGCATAAAACGTGGTACAAAAACACTGCAGTATACAGTGTGAGGCTTAAAACAATATATCTGAAGGCATACTCCAGAAATCAAAACTTTCAAAATTTTAGAAAAAAAACGCAAAAGAAAAGGAAAAATAAAGTACTTCAAAGTGAAAATTCATCACTACACAATACGCAAAAGAACGGCTTTTCTCCAGAATGAATTCGATTGTGTAGCTTTAGATGTTGACTCGTGTAAATGCAGCCTTACAGTACTCTAATGTAAACAGCTTTTTTCCGGAAAGAAAACGGTAATGCAGCTTAAAGCAAACGTGAAAAAGCAACACTACACAATTCGTATTAAAAAGGCTTCCATGTGAATGAAACTGTGGCTCAGTAAAGTTCCTCTTCAAAAAAGTAGCTAACCAATTCGCAATAAGTGGCTTTTCTCCAGAATGAATTGAAGGGGTGCATGAACAAAGGTGTCAAGTAACATTTTGTTCATTTAGAGATATTAAGAGCTAAGGTATAACAATGGCTACTCCTAGAGTTAAGTTAAAATGTTGACGCATGAACGGACTTTTTTTACCCAGGCTTAAAAAAAACGTGCCACACCCTAAGCAAAAACCACGCTGGTGATCCTGAGAACCACCTTATTAACTTGTTTAGAAGTTCTGGAAATTATTTTTTTAACCGGGGCATGGGTGCATGAATTTGTTGTGAGACCATGAAATTTGCAATTTTTAAGAAAACCTCTTTGCTGCTGTAATGCCACATTTTAAAGGTACAGTACCTGCTTTCTTCACACACGCGAATAGCGTAGCAATATAGGCCCGCGAGCCAATCCTGTAGATTGATACTGTGACGTAATATCTGCCAGCTGGAAGACACGCGACATCAAGCGTGAATCAAAGTGCTCGTGCCATATCCAACTATGAAAATAACGTTCCTCGCAACTAATGCAGCTTTGATCCCAGTTTGCCTTGGTTCGAACATTGGTATTGAAAACGTAAACAAACCAACGCAGAAGAAATTTTCCACGATTCTGTGAACGTTGCAACGCTAATAATATTGCAAAAAAAATTCCAGTTTCTATGGTATTTTTCTAGTGTTTCTGTTGAGATGCTTCCAGTATATTTTTGTGCAAAGTTACATGCTAGGTGGTTGGTAGAAGTTCTTTTTTTGAGGATCTATATCAAACTCGTTTGCAAAAAAAAATACTGTCACTGTTATCATGCATCTAATTTTATTCATTTCTGCCCCCTTCCCCTCACCACCCCAACCAAAGAAATCCTCTCTACTACCCGCCAAAAAATGTTTGAAATAACAACAAAATTTAAAATTTTTGGAAATGAGTGGGAGCGGCATGCAAAATAAATATGCAATGGGGAAGGGTTAGTGTGTATGTGTGTGGGGGGATAGGGTCGTCACCAGCATATCGACTAATGTTCAAGTATTAAATAAATTAGGCCTGAAGGAATTAAGTTTGATTGCCGTAACATTGAAATAAAAACTGGCAGGTCGGTAAAGCATTTTATTTCATTCCTTTTTTAATCCTACATGTAAATAAGAGTTGCTACTCGTTTGCATTCAGAAAACATACTGTCAGTGTCATCACAAAG
>JAHWFP010093704.1:4391-30470 GCA_023313725.1 Lithobius niger | reverse complement strand
TCAGTTGTTATTGATACATTTGATCTGCTACTTTTTCATTTAAACGTTACTGGCAAGGTGTTTGTAATTAACTTTGTTAGAATTAACTTAATGTGACCTTATCAGTAGTTTTGAGCCTTTACGATGTTTCTTTATAGTAAGAATTCTAAATCCTACCATATTTGCAAATATCATTACACGGTTAAGCAAAAACTTGGCGAGGAAAAAAAATTATGGTAATTTGCTCTTGCACTTCCATTAATCGAATACCTTTGTTCTTATTCATGCTACAAACAATATGACAGAGCAGTAGCAATGGCAGATTCCAGTTCTAACCTTGGAATGAAGTTCTCTTATCCAGTGTGGTTACCTTCCAGAGGAAAAATTTGGATTATTTTTGGTTCACTGTCACGAAAAGGGCTCAAAAACGGATTTCATGTACTTTATGGCAGCATCAACTGAGTCATGCAGTTTCTACTGGCTTAAGGGCTACAAATTTAGTATTTAGAAATGTTCTAGACCCAAAACATGCATAGGCTACATTAAGCAGCCTTAAAATATTATTGGCACTCTTGATTATGAAACGGTATCAAAACGATATTGTGTATAAGTTTCAGTGTATTAAATCCATTTTATTTATCATCCATTCGAATATTTTTGTTTTCTTGGCTATTGAAATGTTAGTATGGATTAGATTATAAACCAATGCTTAAGCGCATCAAATACGGACATTAACCTTAAAAAAAACGTATTGCTCTAAAGGAAAGAATACAAGAAGCATCACACTAATACGTGTAAAAGAATATTTGGCATCTCGAAAAAACAACCTGAAGCTTCGTTTGCACGTTTTAGTGAAACACTGTTGGCTTATGTCTTTTTCTTTATTCTGTTCCTTTACTGCATTACATTTTTTTAAGGCTTATAACCCTATTTTATACGCTTAAGTGTTATTTTAACACTTTTATTCGTTACTCTTATTTCCTGGAGATATTTCAGATAAATTAAATAACCAGAATTTTTATATGAGATAACCGTAATAGGAGATAATTGAAATGAACGCTTTTCTTAGATGAATCAGTCCAATTAAAACAGCGTTCAAAAGTACCTGGTCCAAGTATTAATATCCACATTTTAAGCTACAAAAATTGAAAATCGGCTCATTGGTTCATCTACAGGTGAGAGCAAAAGTTTCCAACAAGAATAACAACAACAACAAGAATATTGTATTCAAATTTAAAAAAGGCGTCCAAAGGCCATGGGCATTGTCCTCATCTACATTTTAAGCTATAAAATTTGAAAATCGGTTCCTTGGTTTGATCACTAGGTGAAAGCAAAAATACCCTTACAAAATAACAACAACAATATAGTATTCACATTAAAATAGCCTTCAAAAGGCTTTGGGCCTTGTTCAATGTTCATTCCTTCATTTTAAGCAATAAAAGTTGAAAGTTGAACATTTGTTTGATCTCTAGTGAAAGCAAAGTTTCCCCAACAACAATAACCATTCACAATATTAGAATTACAACAAAACAGCGTTCGTAAGGCCTTATGTCATGTTCATACTTACCTTTTAAGCATTAAAAGCTGAAAATAGGTTTATTCCTTCGATCTCCAGGTGAGAGAAAAACTCCCAACAACAACAAATAGGTATGCTTTGGAGGCCAAATGGTTCGACTTTAGAAATTATAATTTTTAAGGCAGTGAAAATGTTATCACACAACCCCTAATACCGGATTTCGTTGATCTATGAAAATTTTGAGGGAAATTATATGGTCGCAAAGTTTAACGTTTAACTTGGAAGTGAATGTTGATATGGAAATAATTTGCAATACATTACTATAATTTATTACATTAACATTGTACTACAGAACTGGCTAAAGAGTTCTAATAATGGTGGTGGTTTTGATGGGGAGTATGGTTGACGGAGACAAGTAATTTAATCCTCCCAAGTAAAGGAAATTGTGACGCTTGTTATAGTATAAAAAGAGTTGTAATAATTCAGTACAGGATATAAGTACTGGCTGCTTTTTATTCATGTGGTTACTTCTATCTCACATGCCCGATGGGACTTGTAATAAGCATCTAGGTTTATTGCTTGCCGGGTGTTTCGCTAAAGTATTTCTCCCTTACGTGTGATACTCTCGTCATAAATTATTCAGTAATCTATGTATCAGTTAGACGATGGCGTTCGACAACAATAAGGTAAGACTTTCGCTGTTTACCCGAGTGGCGAAGCCATGAGGGCAATAAAGCGAAAGTCTTATCACATTGTTGCCGAACGCCATCGTCTAACATATTTGTACAACGACGAGTTGAATATTTAACGGGAGAGCCATTGTTGCAATAAAGCGACAGTGTTACTGCATTGTTGCCGAACCATCGTCGAACATATTTGTACAACAACGATTTACATTGTTAGTAAACGAGCCATTATTTTGATAGCATAATGAGCCGTTATTAGCGGGAATGTTCTTTGCTCCAAATTCGTTTTTGAAACTCAATAACTGCAATCAATGCCTTATTTTTTTTTATTTTAATTCATTTTAACTCTTTCCTTTAGCTCTTTCTTCAGCTGCAATATATGTATTATTTTGGAAACATTGACACGTAAATATTGATATGCAAACATTGATAGTGGTGGAAGGCTATATTTACTTACGTTAGTAAGAATCAAAGACCTTTGCTTTCTTACTTACGGAAGTAAGAACCCCATGCCTTCGTTTGCTTTGCCTAGAATTCTTTTTTCTTATTTTAAAATTAATAGTTTTTAATTTATAGTGTGAAATGGTTTAATAATACTTTAGAAACTATTTGCGATACGTAAATATGGACAGCGATTGTATTTTTACTACTTAAGTAAGAACCAAACACCTTCGTTTTCTTACTAACGTAAGTAAGAAATCCACGCCTTCGTATTCTTACTTACGTAAGTAAGAAACCAACGTCTTGCCGTGGTTCTTACAAGTGGTAAGACAACAGTTTCATTGTTGCAGATGTGTCTTCATGATACAAATCCACTGCTGCAACAATGGTACAACAAAGAAAGAGTATATATATATTCGCTTAGGCGAAAGGTTTGGAATGCGGAAACAAGAAGTTTTCGGAAGCGGACGTAGAATGCTTAGTCATTAAACAATTAAATAGGGGAGCGACTTCATTCTTTACACAGTAGCAATGAAAGTGGGCGAGCCGTTCATTCTTGGCACCGTAGCAAAGAAAAGAGGCGAGCGGTCGAAAATGTGAAGGGTATTGTCGATGCCCTGTAACAAACTAAATCAATCAGTAACAAACGAAATATTACATCATCTATGTAAGATGAAGCCGGCATTGTAGAAGCCCAACATGAAACGGGTTTCAAAGTTCGTTGAATAACAATCACTGTAGGAGCGTTCGTTGTTGCAGACTTATTGCGCTTCATATCAAGAACGGAGAAACAGACAATGCCGCCACACTAAGAATAAGAGTGCCACCCTCCATTGTAAACATGATTTACTGTCTGAAGAAGACGAAACACCAGGGGTTTCGGGGTGGGGGAGGAGGGAGAGAGGAGGCGAGGGAATTCAGATCACATAATGGGGGAGTGCGCAGGGTGAGTAGGGTTCGGGGAAGGGGCGGGAGCAGCCCGGAACATTTTCATTTCATGCTGCCCAGTATACTATTTCGCGTACTCATGCAGGAACCAGCTAGAACGGCGTACAGCTAGTTTTATATAATTAAAAAAATCAGTACAACGTTACGATTGTTTAGTATGCATTTCAGTTCAAGATGTCGTCTAAAATGAGCAATTTTTTGCCGAAGCTTTCTGAAAGTGAAGACTGCGTCAGTCGCACAGTAATTTTGCATTGAGAGTACAGTCATAACGATTGTATGGTCTTTAATAGAACGTCTTGCTTAGCTTGTGTATCTGTGTTCTTTACGCATTCTCTAACATTTTTTAAATTAATCCTATTACCTTGGTTTGGCTTTTGCAAAGTTTCCAGAAACGTTTGTTTATTTAGCTTTCAGTAAAATCTTATATAGTTTACTTTGTGCGCCATCTATGAGGTGCCGTCTGTGAAATTATTAGGTTGCCTAAAATATATACAATGTGGTTAATATATAAAATATTTTGCGCATAAATATAATATTTTTTCGTATTATAAAATATGATGTCTTTGATATAAAATGTTTTTTCCATATGCAAAATTCTTTTTCACGTATAAGATGTTTCTCATATATAAAGTCTTTCTCGTGTGTAAACTGTTCGTGTTCATAAATCGGTGCTGGACAACGAAGACCAACACCATCTGCCGACAGGTAGTGCAACTATGAATAGCCTGGATAGCGGTGGGGCAAGAAAAGAACGCAATTTACCTCTTTTATTAGACATCGAATTTAAATCAGTTTTGAAAGAACCTGGATACAAAGAAGAACGGATATAATTTATAATAATTAGAAACGAAGGGCTCTAAAATTCGGTCTGAGTAGCAAATGGCCGCTTTTACTATGACGTCACAGACTGTCCTTACTGAAGAAAGTGTAAACTATATTTGTATCCAGACAGTGTCTGTGACGTCATAATTCCACACATCATGTACACCGGAAATTACTTTTCCACTGAAATAAGAGCGTGTCGTACATCTGTCTAAACATCTTTGGTCTAAACATGTATTTACGCACCCGTTTTCATTTTCTTCTCCCGTAGATAGCAAATGTTTTAAATTTAAATTTTGGAGTTTCATTTTTCATAGCAGAGTTGTCATGTGCGTAATATTTACTTCTTTCTGTAATAGCGGAAACATACTAACACATTTCTTAAATTTACGTTTTTATTTTTACTTATTTCATTTATTACAGCTTTAAATTAGAAACAAGCGGCTACAGCGACTGCCTAGTCGCACCGGTCTTCTGTGCAGTTCCTCCACTTCCGATGTTGAGGCGCATACCTCTATCACGCGCTACAACAGCTATCTCTATACTAATCTAAAGCAGTAGCCATCACAATTGCCGGTAAAAAATGTGTTAGCTTTTAGGCCTATTTTACATTTTAGGCGTATATGTCAGCTTTTAGGCCTAAGTTTAACCAGCAGTTTTAATTTCGTAAATAGCAGCTAACGGAGATTTGGATTGTATAGAAATCATGTTCATTTTTGCAACACGGAACACCTTCGGACACAGAGTAAGAGTTACAACGTAACGCGTAACGTAGCCTATATATAGATCAGTGGTAGTAGGGAAGTGACACGAGAGAGGCTGTTGATGAAGCCAAGAGCGACTCGTAGCAACTTGACGTTGCCGAGATAACATGATTTTAGGCCTGATTTTCATTTTTAAGCCTAATTCATGCAACAATGCGACGAGACTATTTTAAACGAAGCTGAAATCCGTTTGTTTTTATTGAGTGTTATCTTAGGATTTCAGTTCGATGATCAAATATTATTATTTAATTTAGTTACGTCGAAGAAGTCCATTAGCTATAAGGAAGTAAAGATGTTTTAATTTGCCACGTTATTTAACTAACTTCTCACACTGAATTCACGTCGTAAACCGTGGTCGTCTCTGTCTGTATCGTTGCGAAGTTGAAAAAAGCGACGGGCGGACGAATAAAGTTGTTGCAATAGTCTTCACAGCCGGTATGACTGTACAGAACACTAAAAAACGCGTTTTGTTCGTCGGTATCATGCACTGACTTATCCAAGCCATAGTTAAACTTCATGCTGGTAAATAACCTTCGTCAACTGGCCTTTGCTGATGCGTACTAACATTTTATGCACGAGTAAACATTTAAAAAAGAGAAAGCATTTCTTACACGAGACAAAAATTTTACGTGAGGAAACTTTTTTTTTAGAAATATTTCAACAAGACTTTCATATGTGAGAAATCATTTTATATAGGTTATGCGAACGTATTTTGTATACGAAAAAACATTTTATATCCGAGAGATCGCATTTTATGTATATGCAGAAAATATTACATATGTGGAAAAATATTATACAGACAGGGTGTTTCAGAATAAAACCGACAAACATCATCAGTTGAGTAGCTTGGTAAGTGGTGGCGGAGTAGGGGGGGGGGGGGGGCGTAATGCACTATGCAGGTAGGCTTAGTTCTTTTTAGTTATTTTTTTGGGGGAGGGGATGGGCGGAATGGTGATTGCGGATGAGCTCCTGCTTGTGAAATACGGTTTCGTTTTTAATTGTGCGTAAAGGTTGCATGCAGAGGTTTCCGACTGGTGTGAGGGATCTGGTCCCCTAGCCTTTGAGCGAAATGTCAACAAATGGGCGTTTTTATTCTTGAAATACTCGAGGCACTGGCACCGTAGCCACAAGGGGGCGTTTATCTTCCCTCTCCTTTCTTCTGTTCACGTTTAATTATTACTTTTTTTTTTGCAGTTAAAAATAAAATAAAATGGGAGACTACTTTACAGTTATTGGAACTTGGCCTGGGAGGTGTGTGTCAGGAGGGGGGTGGGGGTGGAGGGGCGGTTTAACGAGCGTTGTAAACGCTCCGAGAACTGAAACTCTTTTAAGACATTGAAATACCTGATCTGACCTAGGAATTAGGCATGCCTTTTGATAATGTTAACCATCGTTCGTAAACGCTTTTATAAAAATTACCGCACGTTGCAACGTTGCAACGTTGCAAGGATCATCAGTTGGGACAGGCCATTTACATTCTCCGCTTACGGCTTTCAGCTGGTTAACGAAGGCTTTATTATAAAAAGTCGGGAACAATGAACATACTTTGAATACCCAGTTTCAGGAAAATAAAGCAAGGTTTTCTTAGGAATAATAAAAAACACTTCTGCTTCATTCTTTTGCTTTCTTAATTTAAAAATAGCATTACTTCTAATTTATTTTTCATTCCGGAAATGTTAAGAGATGCTGGGTATAATGAGAGGCTTTGAAAAAAAGCCATGTCCGCTTCCCTGCAAAACGCGTCAGTATACTGATATCTTGCAAGCCCTGTCTTGGCAAGATAAGACGATGCTGCAGTTTCGAAGTAATTCGATCATCCCGAAGTTTTCTCACTGGTTGGTGCACCTTGCTGCACCCGAGTTTGTTTTGCATGAGGCCACAGTAAGGCGTGCGCCTTGCAGCCAGTGGACACAGGCTACTAAGCCATGACACAGGCTACCAAACTTAAATACTCGATCATAAAATAATAGACCCAAATAGGGCGATATCTCGGTAACCAAGTAGTTTTGGATAGGTATTGTATAGGACTTTTTGGCTTGATTTTAGCTCCTTAGTATGCCCTAGAAGTTTGTCGGTTTTATTCTGAAACGCTTATAGGCAAAATATTTTGTGATTCGCCACATTACATCTATTTTAGACAACTTAATAACTTAGATTTTAAATTACTTTTCATAGTTTTAACTTTTTTGCAAGTTTAACTTTTCTATAGAATTTAATAAATAATACTGTATTCACTGAGCCTGTGAACTTGTGTGTGCGGTGAGTATGTTATTTATTATACACAATCCTATACTATAAGCGAGAGTCTCCCAGGAAAACGGGTAAGCTAAGCGCGAGACTGAGGAGGGAGAGCGAGCGCGAGCGCGAAGCCTCTGAGATCGCCCACTATGCCACTACTAACAATTCTCGCAGACGAAACCATTATCAAAACGAACTAGAACCAAATTAACGCAACACGGCGAAACACAGGACAAAGTTCAGCATCTCTTAGCGTACATACCAAAATAGTAATGCAATTTGAACGTTAATTTACCGTTACTTAGCTAAAGGAAATTCACTTAGCTAAAGAAGAACCAAGGCAACCTGGAATCGAAGCTACTTTCCTCGCTGTTGTTGTTGCCACGACTAATATTTTGCTTTGCGCGGTCATATCAGCGGTAAGTCTTACATGACGTCATGACGGGATTTATACAGCATCGTGTTAACAATAGTCGGGATGAAAGTAGGGTAATAAGTAATGGTTATAGCATGGATTTTGCAACAATGAGCCGGTGTAAGCGATTTATGCTCACTTTTGGTAGAGCGACGTACGAGGAGATGTTGAATCGTCTGAGGGGGAGAAGCCCCCGAGGATGTTTTACACCTCCTCTTACAATTAAGTGTGCATTAAATCGCTTATACCGGCCCATTGTTGCAAAACCATGCTATAATTTTCTTATTACCGTACCTTCATCTCGTGTAGCAACAGCGCCGAACAGAAATACCGTTGTCGGAAGAAAGGAGAAGTTCTCATTTCCTTGTTTTCTGAAATCTCGAACAACAATCCCACAACAAGGCTTTAACAATGTGCTTTGATATGACGTTTCAAGCGTCGTATTGTTATAATTTCCATTGTTTTTCAAAGGGGACATTCGAAATGAAGCAACAATCAGTTACCCTAAGCAACGATGCTTTAACAATACGCTTTGAACAGTCACCCCACGAGGGATATTGTTACTAAAGTTTGTAGTCTGAAGGAGCAAATTCTTATTTCCCTTGTTCGCTGAAGGAGCACTTCGGAATCGACCAATAATGCCGGCGATAGAGCTGCTGCAGTTGTTAAAGAAAGAAATGTTGGAGGTTTAGAATGTAAAACTGCGTAAAATTTAAAGAAGTGATCCAAAGCAGTGACGGATTGGGCCTTCCGAGAACCTGGGAAGGCCCCCACTACAGGAGGCCCTTGTTAAAAAAATAAACTTTATTGAACAATTTCACATGAATTCGTATGAAAATTGCATATTTATTTTCAGGAAAACGTTTTAAATTCACGTAGATTTCTTTAAAACTACGATAGCTTTCTTGATCCTCCCACACTGAAGGAAACCATTTATTATTTTTTAAATTAGAAATGAATTCGTATAAAAATTGCACCGTTCAGTTGCAGGAAAACGTTTCAAAATCACGCCCTTTTCATGGAAAAACGTTAGCTTTCGAGGTGCCGATCCCCCCCCCCCCTCCCCCTAACCGGAGTCATGTGTTTTGATTTGTATCGCCAAGTTGCATAAAAACGTTTCAAATTTACGCCGAGGCCGAGGCAAAATAAGTATGCAAAATTAGTGTACAGAATAAGTGTGCAGAATACTTATGCAACCATTGTTGAGCATTGTTGCAACTGTGCGAATACGGAATTTATACAGCATCGTTTACTCAATGGTCGTGACGAAAGTAGGGAAATAACTAGTGTTCTGCATGCGGATTGTTACTTCGTCAGAGATTGTTTATTACGCATATTTCTACCAAAATGTCTCGTCCCATGTTCGTAAATG
The DNA here is from genome assembly GCA_023313725.1 of Lithobius niger. Classification (NCBI taxonomy): domain Eukaryota; kingdom Metazoa; phylum Arthropoda; class Chilopoda; order Lithobiomorpha; family Lithobiidae; genus Lithobius; species Lithobius niger. The sequence goes on along the minus strand of JAHWFP010093704.1, from coordinate 21,289 downwards.
TGTGAAAAAACATAACTTAGGATTTGTGGGCGTATTGAACAGTCTACATTCTCAACTACGTATTGCATCCGCCGATTGCTGACTTCGAGCTTATACAGTAATACGTCAGTTACTTACTTTTTATTATTATTTTTTAACCTTAATTTTGTAGTCTTAAATCGTCTGAAACAAATTAATAATGTATAGATAAATTGGTTCAGATTCAGTCTTTCTTAGGGTTTTGCCTACGCAATTTTGGCATCCCTTTAGTTATACCTACTGGCCACCAGGGCTTTCACTGTACTAGTTAGGTGGTCCACTCTCATCGTGGAGCCACCTATGTCTGTTATTGTATAAGTAAGCTCTGACTCCCGTTGCATAACGCTATTATTGTGATTGGACTGACAAGCACAGGTTCGCAACGATAATTAGCTAAGAGCTTTGAGTAGTTAGGCTAACACAGAACCTAGCGTTTTAGAAGCAGAAAGAAGAAGAGTAAATTACAGGACTAATCCAGGGATACCGACCCCTTTAGAGGCCGAGTTGTAAAAAATAGGTCAGATAGAGTTCACACCAGCTGAGGATCTTGGTAGTCTCTCACTCTACACAATACCCTATTAGTTGTTTTGTGCTGCGCGACATTTCTTTTTTTTTATTTCTACTGCAGTATTTTAGATCAACGATCTAAAAATTTTTTTTATATCAAACAGATCAAACAGATGTCGGTCAATATACCAGGGCTATCGCAATTCGAATCCTGGAGGGTACCAACCCCTAAAATGTAATATGTACACTCAAAGGAGAATTGCACCAATTGTACCAATCCTAGAGTTTACGTGTGTTTTAAAAGATTCATCTGTCAAAGGTAGCGCGAAGGACAGGGTTGGTTCGCGTCTGGTACGCCTTAAAATATAAGTTCATAATACGCCCTTCTGTATATCTGAGTAGTTCTAGGGTATGACCTGAAGATTGTCCTTTGTGCTTCATTTCCCCTTTTTAATTTATACTGATCTGTGGATAATACTTTCCTAGGTTAGTCTCTTCATTCACTCTAATTCTTTCTGCTGCTAAAACGCACAGCATTAGTTTGCTTCAGACATTTAAGACTACAAAATTAGGGTTAAATAATAATAATAAAAAGTAAGTAACTGTGGTTTTACTTAATAAACACGAAGTAAGCAACCAGTAGATGCAATACGTACTTGAGAATGTAGACTTCAGAATGCTTATAAATACTAAGTTTTGTTTTTTTCACACATTTACGAACATTGAGCGAGACATTTTGGTAGAAATATACGGAATAAGCAATCCCTGACTGAAGTAACAATCTAAAATTCTACATGCACTACACTACTTAATTATTACCCTACTTTCGTCCCGACCATTATTAGCCTGTGAACGCGGTATTATTGCATTTAGAGAACCCTGTTTTCAAATTTACTATAATTTGTACAAGTCGTACATAATACGTTATTTTCTTTTATTTTTCACATAAATACTAAGAACTTCTTCAAAATCAACTTGTTCTGACTTACTGAATTTTATTTTCAGGTATCGAAAGTTGTGTTGCGAGTTGTTCACAAATGCTTTGTGTGGGAGGAGGAGGAGCGTGCTGTATTAAAGCCACCAATACTTGTAGCTGCAGCTCAGTACTATGCTTTATAAGCAATTTATTGGGAAAGTAAAACTAACGTTGGGTTTATCTTCCTATTGCATTGCCACTTGGAACCAAATATATGCCGCTAAATTGTTAAATGTTAGTTGACAAAATGTATTGCAATGTATTTTATGATGTAAAGAATTTCTCATTCAAATCATTAAATTTTTGAAATTTGACTTGTAAACTTAGTTTTGTGTGTGCTCTTTGCTGATTCAATTATAAGGATTTCTAAAAGCAAAGGTCTATACATCGAAATCAACATTTGCAATTTAAAGATGATTTTTTCCTACATTCTGACACGAATTCAGTCATTTCTCATTTGTCAGTTGTTTGTATTACTTTTTAAAGTGAGTTTTAAAGAATCAGTATGAATGATTCCGTGGCTGGGCTGTTTCATCCTGGCGTCCAATGGTTTCAAGGGACGGTGGTAGTTGATCACCTGCGTACCACTTCGGCATGTATTTGTTGTTTTCCAAAATCAATCCAAGGTCTTCTAGGTTTTGAAGTGGAAACTGACTTTCTGCATCAATATTCTAAAGTCCACACCCAATATTTACTCTGCAGTACCTACTGATTGATGACAGTTAAACATGGTGCCATACGACTTCCATCTGTCCTTAGATTTTCTTCTCTGATGATCACCAGATGGTTTGTAAACCCCGTGAATTTGTGCAACCTTGCTTCATGTACGGACAACAGGTTCCTCATGTTCTACATTTGGAATACAAACATCTCAATAATTTGTTCTGTGTCCACAATACCTACTCGTAGTAACTTAAAGAAGCAAACGCAGTATGAGTCCTCGCATTTTCCTTTGGATTGCCGGCCAACTTTCAACCGGACATTACCATCTTTCGCTAATTTGACACATTACCAAGGACAATTATCAACATATATGTGTGATTGGAACAAATAACAAATAACATGGTGCACTGCAAGATTTTGCGAAGTTAACACCAATCTTGAATCCGCCTCTTCAACAAGATTTCTTCGCTCCTTATAATGGCATCACCTACTGCATGAACAATATAACATTCTTCGTTCAGTGTTGCATGCTGTACTTTTAGGTCAAGAATATGAATGTAGTAATTATTCTCCCATTCTTTCACAAGAACTTGGACGAGCGCATTCTTGAAGTAGTCATTCCTCAATGCTGCAATGAATTCTGTAGGTATCCGAATTTCATTTCCAGAAATTAAATACTGAATAAGTTTGTGTTTCGATACCTCGCAAAATCATGCAGTGCACCATGTAATGCTGTTGTACGCTCCAATGACACAGATATGTTGATAATTCTCCTTGGTAATGCGTCCAAGTTAGAGAAGGATGCTAAAACATCATGGAAGTTGGCCTTTAGTCAAAGAAAATCCTGTCATAGCACGTGTAAAAGATAGCAGACGAATTGGGTTCATCACCATGCAAATTTTTACCTGGGTTTCACTGCTTCACTGGATGTTTTTACACAGCAGCCTTTGCAAGTCGATCCTTTTAAGCTCTTTAAGCTCATAAAGCTCATGCATTTGCATCTATAGGTTACTCCGAGCAGGTAAGTGGTGAAACAATATAAATTATTAAGATGTTTGTATGCCAGATGTACGACATAAGGAACCTGAAGTCAGTAAATCAAGCAAGGTTGCAGAAATTCACGGGTGCTTACAAACCATCTGGTGAGCATCCGATGAACAAAATCAAAGGAACGGATGGTAGTACTGTGCCACCATGATTAACTTTCATCAATAAGAATGTACTGTCGGCAAACTTTGTGTGTGGACTTTGGGACAACGGAAAGTCAGTCTCCATTTCAAAACCCAGAAGCCCATGGATAGATTTTGGAAAACAAATACATGCTAACGTGGTATGTAGGTGATCAACTATCACGATCCCTTGAAACAATTGTATGCCAGGATGAAACAGCCCAGCCACATAATGATGAATCCGAAGAAAATAAATCAGAAGTAGGAGCCCAAATGAGGAAACTGACACCGATTACAGTGATCCTGATTAAAAGTGATGCTTGTTGCAAGTGATGATGAACACTGATGATAAAACCTAATATAATTCTGTTTCCTTTTATTTTAAATAAGATCCTTTGACCAGTTATCACAGTCGGCATATAACACATTTACACATAAGTTGTTTATTAATTTTTTTACATTTGAACTGTAAACCAATGTGCACCTATTTTCCTGAAATTAAACTAAATGTGCAGAAGAGTCAAACGTGTATTTTAAGAATCAACACTTCAGGCAATGTTGAGATACAACAACGCATTACCGGCCCTCTCCATCCAATGCAGGTAGTGTTCACTGGGACTAAGTTCTGTGTAAACTTGTCAGAATTGGTAGTTTCTAGCACAGGAGAGTGGTTTCGACAATTTGGCACTGGTTTCAATCATGTACTAACGACATAATTAATGACCCCGATTTTTGTCCCCCGCCTCCGTCTAAACCTCTCAGTTGGTATTTTCTTTTACCTAAGGTAGCTCTCTACGATTCGATACTGGTTTCAACCATCTACTCATGACATAATTAACGGCCCCCAGTGTTTATCTACTGTCGTTAAGACAGCCTGATTATGGAGGCCCCAAGTAAACTTCTCAGACTTTGTGTTTTCTTGCCCAGGACACCATTCTCTGCGATTTAGCTCTGGTTTCAGCCATGTACAGTATTGGACAATGAAATTTAGACAGTTCAGAAGGGGCAACTACAAATCTACATCGATTAATCATGCCTAGTTATGGGAAATCCATTACGAAGTTGTTATATTCAATAAATGAATAATAATAACCACAAAATAAATGCAATTCTATATCTCCTATTGCAACTGAAAAAATAAAATTTGTTGAACACAGAATGAAATTAGTCAATCACATAAACTGCACATCTCTATTTATGGAATCTGGATAGACCAAGAAAAGTGGTGGTTTGTTCAGTCTCAGGAAAAAAGTATCATTATGCGTGACAAAACCTATCTGTAAAATATTTGATTGACTTTAAAATACTCCATTACTCCCTTTAGTTATAAATATAAATAGATCAACAGTTTTGAAACTGGTTTTATTTTAAAGTAGATTTGAAAGTCAATTTTACGGTTTAATTTTAAAGAAATGCATTCAAAAAACGTTGAATTTAGGAATAAAAAAAACGTGGAAAGACAAGCCTAGGAAAAAAAAAACCTGCAAAAAACAGCTAATGGGAAAAAAAACAAAGAGAAAGATTTACGCAGAACGAAAGCCCAAGGAAAAATGAATGAACAGTAAACTGCCAATGGAAAAATATGCCATGAAAATCCGAGGAAAATTGTCGAAGGAAAACAATACGGGGGAAAAAAACGGAAAGAAAAAGCAGAAGGAAAAAAACAGTTTCTTAGTGAAACTTCATACCTAACCTAGGTTTGTTTAATATCTCTAATAACTGGTTCAGTGAAAACCCGGACTACTGTACTATGACTAAGGTTGGCACTAATGACCTAGTTGTCAACGTGCCATTAAGCCTCAACCCCCCCCCCCCAACCCAACCTATAAAAACACTAAATAGTTTCCTTCGGTTATGTCCGTGGCATTTTTTTTCGCGGCTTCATTTATTTCTTTGATTTTTTTTCAGTCTTTAGTTTAATCCACGGATCTGGAGTTAACTTTGATTCATAAGCAAACACACACACACACTCAGTCTGTGTGTCCGGCAGTTGTGATTAGTAGAGGTCTTACAATGCTTATTCTTCACGCGCGAATCTCCCCCCCCCCCCCATTAAGATAGTTAGGACATGGACTCTTCCCTCCCCATGCTGGGACAGTAGCCTATGTTGTGCTTGTTAATGAAAAAGTCATAAATAAACAGCGGAATCAATAGTCCTGAGAAGCCAAGTCAACCAAAGCTGTCGGGGACGTTACAAGCACCTCAGCCGTCGTAGCGTGCGCCGTTACAAGCCATTCATCCTAATGGCAAAGAAATGCAACGCCCAAATATGTGTGAACGAATTCATGGAACCTGATGGTATTCTTTTTTCATTTTATCTGTGACAGACGCCCTCGATCGTACAGTCTGTCCCAGTCTTGACTTGAAACTATATATCGCCGTGGAGGTCTTTAAAGGATTTTAGGTGAAAAGGATTACATAAGGATTCCAGCTGAAAGTAAACGATTTTACCTTTCACCACCTTCCAAAACCTTATTCCTTTCACATAATCCCTGGGTTCGATCCAGCAGTTCACGCCTCAATAACAACTGATAACCTACAGGCTGGAAAGCATCACTAAATTTTTGGCAAAATTGTTCCCAGGTCGATAAATTTGTTTTGTTAACGCTAAACCATGTTAAGGCATTACCCTTTAAAATCTCAGGCAAGTACACAAGAACCCTAGAAGGGTCTAAACCCCTTGCAGCAATCTTCTCCTCAAAGCTTTCCAAAAAGGCACTTACACTCTCACCTTCATGACCAGAGAAAGCAATATCCCACTTGATTGGTTTATAATAGTTCCTACTTACAGCAGGCAGATCAGTATTATCCAAATGCATATCCTGAAAGTCCAGTTCAGAAGTAGTCTTCACCCTTTCCTGGGTTCTAATTGGATGTCTTGAAACTGTATTACGAATGTCATCCAAAATTCCTCCAAGGCTTTCTTCCTCTTCCTGAATCGGAGTGTGAGGGAAAAACTATTGCTCAGTTTCCAACCCTGAATCCAAAATGGAAGAATTTTTAAGAATTAAGGAAGAATTAAATTAAAGTAAAACATACTGCAAACTCATAGCTTCATTTTCAAATAATGAGGTGAAATGTTCGGTTTAATAAAATTAAAAGCATGTATTCGGAAAAAAATTGCCTATTGAATCGGCACACCTTTTAAAACTTCTACGAAGTGGGGAGATGGGAGACACAAGATCACGTGTCCCACCTAAAAAAATGATGTTTCCCATTACAAAAAAACTTATATAACAAAGAAATCTGTAAGAAATTTCGATAAACTATCCAATAATATTACGTCTCTCGCCAATAAAAATTAGATATGCCTTAAGAAAAAGTAAATTTTGATTCCCCTCATAAAGTTACGTAACCTCCAGCTCCTACCATAAACTCACTTGTGAGGTACAGCCTAGAACTTGGTCATCCCTCCACTCTCGTCCAAACCAGAGTAAGGCTGATAAAAATAAATAAATGCCTTGGTTCTCATACGTGTACAAACCAAAAGTCGATGCGGGCAGGCTTTTATTTTTTGACCTCTCAAGTCTGATGCGGTGCGATATTTTTTTTATGGTGTGTTTTTCTTTTCTTTTATGGAGCTTCCCTAAAAATGTGATAAAATAATGTGAAAACGCGCATTTTTAAACCTAGGTTTCTCAGGCAACAAACGTAACCAAATTTCCAAGTTTCTTGTTTGGGCTGTGGATCCAACATCGAATAAAATAGTATATGATAAACTAGCCTATAATAATGTGCAATTAAAATGAAGAATGCTAACACTTGAAATTCGCATTAAGAGATTGTGTTATTTCTGGATAACAGGATGTTTTTAGCTACAGACTGACACGTTTATTACACAAAATACTGTAAAAAAGTAAACTTTTTGTGAATGGATGCGCGTGCATTTTTTTTATTGTTTAAAAAAAATTTATTTAACAATGAAAAGGAGTGACATAAAGGGTTTAAAGGGTTTAACGAGCGTTAACCACTCCTGGTCATCTGCCCGAAGCCCTAAGGCCCTATGTCATAGCTTATGAGCAACAATGTTATTTTTTTCGTGGCCTTAAATACAGATCTAAAATTTGAAAGTTGTCCTGGAAAGCTTAACGTTTAAAAAAAAATTAATTTCACCTTACAATTTTTGAATGTGAATTTTAAAAGGAAATATTTCGTAGTGAAGCCTACATATTAATAAAACTCAAACATGGTTGTTTTATTCTATAGATGGAAATAAGCATGGATAAATGGAAATAAGCATTGGGAACCTTTTATTTTTTGTAGTAATTTACATGTAAAAATTTTTAAACTATAAAAAATAATAACAAATGTATATGAAAATATTGCTTAGTAAATAAATTAAGTGACGTCCAAGCTTTGTGATTTCCTTGTCCGAAACTGCCACACTCCCCCCAACCCCACCTCCTACGTGGCCCGAATCGAATTTGTGTGGTTAGTTTTTCTTTTTATAACTTATATAATTAAGTGTGGAAAGCATAAATAAAAATCTAAATCACTAAGACATAGCCATAGCCATACGTTGTTGCCATGATTATTTGCCAGATGAATTCTAGAATTGGGTTTGACGTGATGCCTCCAACAAATGGTATCCAATGATTTCAGTGGCGTAGCTACATTAGGCTGGGCCGGTGGCAAATTACCCCTTGGTCCCCCTCCCCCTCTTAATATAGAAATTGGCCCAAAAAAAAACGCACCAGCTGAAAAATTTCTAAATCCATACTTTTACTAAATTTTTTTTTGTTATAGTGGAAATAGAGACCACGTTTGCGTACTCCAGTCTAGTGATCCCATTTTCACTTTTTGAAAAAAAAACTTGGCAAAAAGTCTAAACTTTGAAATTTGTCAACTTGTGCGTTTTTTGTGGGCCACCAGATTATTGCAATGATAAGGGGACGGACCGGGAGGCTCATTTCTCGAAATTCATTTATAAAAGACAGATGTGTAATCAAATTAAATAACTAAAGGACACAATACACGATGATTGATGACAAACGCCGCTTTTACAAAAGCAATTTACGGCCTTTTTTAAATGTAAATAATTTGTTTCTTTCGGGGGCCTCTTGAGGCCGGCGGCCGGTAGCCACACTTGCCACCTTGTAGCTACGCCACTGAATGATTTGTGTCAACAGTGGATTCTTATGACGGGGTTAGTAATTGGGACCTAATGACGGACCCTTACGACCACGGACACTTATGCTGTTGGACTCCTTTGGCTTTATTGTATTGGGACTCTTAAGACTTTGGATAAGGATTTTTAGGGGCGGTGTCGACGTTAGGACCCTATCTTTTTGGACTCCTGTGGCTATGACGTTAGGGGCGTTGTGACGGGACCCTTATGACTATGGACATTTGCTCAGATTGAGTCCTGTGACGCTGCCCCCTTAAAGAGATGCTTCAGTGTGTTCCCCCCCTCCCTACCGATGTCTCCCAAGCAGCCCCTACACCCTCCCCCAAATTCAGAACGATACTCATGCAATAGCATCAATTTATTTTCTGTCAGCCAACTTTTTTCCTCTCTTCGATTCTTTCCTGTTTCTTCCTTCCTCTCCCCTTTTTCAGACAAAACTGGGATGGAAGAAAACTTTAAAAAGTTGTCGGGGGTTCCTTGTAGCAATCGGGGAGAATGAGTTATCCTGGTATTCTTCGATAACAGTCCACATTTTTTAAAAGTTGCAATTACTATTTTTTTCTCAAAGTCATGTTGCTATTCCCACAACCTTCGTAACTTCATCAAATAAAACAATTCTAAAAAAGTTGTATTATTATCTTTATTTCTGCCATGAAACCGTGCTAAATAAATACATAAATACATTAATAAATACATTTCTTGTGCGTGTTACGTTAAACTGAAGATTTATTGGAGTATTAAAATATTGTGAATAAATAAATAAATAGATAAAAATACGCCCGTACTACGAAATTTTTGTGGCACATTTATAAAATATTTTTTTTAAGTACCCTATTCCTTTTGGTTTCAAGTTCCTTAGTACGTAAACTACGTAAGAAGTAAGAATCAGGCTCATAAACTCACCTCATTATTGCTTGCAGAAATAGGGTCAAAATATCTTAGTTGGGTCGCGTTGGCCTTTGTAATGAAGAAAAGATATATTAGGTGTCATTGGCAACGTTTGACACAGGAAATCTGTAGAAACTCGCGTTTTTCATAATATGGTTTGTAGGAATACCTACTAGCGCTGGTACATTTACTGTACGCGAAGTGTTTGGTTGGCACCATCATGCTGATCTTGGCACTGACTTGCTTGTCCGAGTGGTTCATTTAGTGACCGCTGCGCGTCGACAGTTCAAGCGTGGATGTGTGATTATTAAGGCTGCACCGAGCATATTTTCCCCTGCCGAGCTGATACCGAGCCGAGCGCTCAAAAAATGACTGGTACACCAAGCATAACAGAGCCGATCACTGATGCCGAGCAAAACTGAGCACCTTTATTAATCACAGGGTGCTGCCGGGATTACCAGCTTTTTTCACATTTTCTCACATTCCAACTTTTCCTTTTTTTCACATACTTGCTTTTCATTTTTCTCACATCCCTAATTTTTATTTTTGTATCATTATTTCTTCGTTTTCATATACACACTAGTTTCACAATTCTTTTAATACATTTTTTTTTCTTTTCCAGTAACGATGCATTGTAACTTCTCTGTAATTTCACTAAAGAGAGCGAAAGCGAATTCAGAGAAATTCAGGTCAAAAAACAATAAATTTTTTTCCGTGTTCTAACAACAGACATGCCTACGTCATTTCGGGCCCAAAATGAAGACGGATAATTTCATTGTTTTCTACTTCAATACTGCGTTTTGCCTTATTTTTCACACAACACTCGTGTTTTTTTTTTACATTTTCCTCTTTTATTTTACCACTGGCAAGTTTTCACATTTTTCACACCGGCAGCATCCCTGTAACCATCACTCGCTAAGTGCCAAGCAGGCTTCTAGATAGAACAATTCTTTTAACTAATACAGCCTGGCGTAGCAGCAACCGTATACTATTAGATTCACACACTGTAATTGATGACGTAGGGACATAACTGGTATGGCCAATCAGCCTGCCAATTAACAACCATTATCTCACCAAAACAAGTAATTTTATTATGAGGTAAGTTACTTTTAAGCTAATAAAAGTTTTAACAATTGACCATTCAAACAATTAAATTAATGCTGGTGACACTAAAACTCTTTGAGGTTTTTCTTGATGAAGGTAAGTTTCTTAACTTTTTTCAGGTTTCAGAGATGAACGTAATGGTGTAACAATACTTCCAGTGGTACTACACCAGTAACCACGTGCACGTCACGTTTATGCCTAAACAAGAGCCTTCCGCTATAATGCACTGCTGCGGTTATCAAGCGTAATATGAAAGCGAATGTCCGAAAAGCATAAAAAAAAGTAGTTAATCTGCACGAATTACCTGCAAATATAGTTCATTGATATATTGAATTCTGTGGTAGTCTTTCAACCTTTGTGCAGCCGGAACATGCATAGATCATAATGATCGACTGGAAATCGCCAAAATGAAGCGCGCGTTCAAGGTCCAGTGGTCACAGGATCGCGCGCCAAGACTAAACGCGAGCTGCGCTGCTCGGTTCGGTTGAATGGACGTAATTGCTCGGTATGCCTAGAGTGCCGATCATGCTCTGCTCGCCGAGAATCGGCTCGGCAGCTCGGTATCGGTACAGCCTTAGGACTGATTATTGAAAAGCGGTAGCGGGATACCCCCTAACCCAATAATTCGTCTAAGATCACACTGAAAACTTACACTGAGAATTTTCGTTTTCTTTTCACTCAATGAGGACCATGGTCGAATTACACTGGGAAGACCCCAAGTCATCGAAACCGAAACCGACAGCGTACCACCGCATTCAGTAATTATATAGATCAAAGCTTTTCTCAATGAGCGCTGACAAACAAACCATAGATCTATACAGTATATCTCACTTACAGGATGGTGCTTTCTTCATGCCCTTATTAGGGAAACGACATCAGGTTCGTTAATCGTCGGGTTTTGACGGAAACACCACAAAGCTGCTTCATACGTTTAATTTGGCGTTTTAACAACACAAAAATGACGTTAGGCCTAATAGGAAATGCCAATGCCGAAGCGAACGAAATTACACGTTGGTTAATGAAATGCGATGGTGGAATGACGTCAGCTTCGTTAATCGTCGGGTTTTTCCGGAAACACGAAGCTGCTTTTCGGTTAAGATACGTTAATTTCGCGCATCAAAGATGAGGTTAGACCTAATACGAAATGCCAATGACGAAGTGAACGAAATTACAGGTTGGTTGATGAAATACGATGGTGGATGGTATCGCTACGCCAATAAGAGTTAAACATCGTCAACCAAATATAAGGTAACCATTATACACAAAACTAAACATAGTAATTCAGAATTACTTCGTAAATCGAAATAGAGATCATAAATCGAAACTGAATCCCTAACACGACATTCCTTCAGAAAATAGTTTAGGGAAAAGAAAACAAAAATTCTCAACCGAATTCCACTCGTGCTTGTAATTAAATGTATAATTTGGATGTTTTAGCACTCAACTCCTTTCCAACAAATTAAAACTGGAAAGGAGTTTCGTGCTAAAACACCCAAATTGTCGATTTAATACAAGCACTCGTGGTATTATAACTGAAAAAAACCACTCCTTTTTACTCAGTAATTATATGTAATTGTTCAGTGATTACTCGTCACTGGATGGTTACCAACAAACAAACCACAGATCTTTACGGCATATCTCCTTAGAGGAAGTGGTGTCCATATTAAAACAATGACGCCACCGTCGTGAATCGTCGGACTGTACGAAAACACAAATCTTCATGCTTCTCGTCAGGATTAGGAGGTTTTACTTTTAACTTCGTTTACGAGCAGCATAAAAATGAGGTTTAGGGCTACTTAATATGAAATACCAATACTGAGGCAAACGAAATTGTAGGTAGGAGAGCGAAATGAAATGGAAGCTAGCAATGCTACGCTAAATGGAGGAAAACATCATAAACATCGTTACCTTGGCACAACTAAACATCGTAAATCGTAATTACATCGTAAATCAAAAATTGAAATCGTAAACCAAAATCGAACTAAATCGAAATGGAAACCGTACATGGAAATTACTTACCAGATTCGTTTTACGAAAGTAAACAAAATTATCACATTAATGCCACTCGTGCCATTATGAAATCTATAATTTTCAGTTATGGGAATTTAAATCTGGAAAAGAATTTCAAGCTAAAACACACAAATGATCGATCTTGAGCTGATAATTCACCACTTTAATACGTTGTCACCAAGCGTTGTTTAATACGTTTTATTGAGGTAATCGCAAACACTAGTTCTTCTCTTTTCGCTTAGTACCAACAGTGCTGACCATTGTTTTGTTTTGTTATGTTATTTTTAATAAGACAAGTCATTAAGCCGATTTTTCCGAAGAAAATATGGGTAGCGTACCACCCAACACTATCTATTGGTAGCTGAAAAAGAAGTATAGGTAAAAGTGGTCATGTGAATCTAGACGTCAGAGATTAGCTTTTCCTGTGGCATATTCCCATTTCATTCTGAATTTTTTCATGGTACGATTCGTATATCAATATTTTTTAAACCTGAAACATAAGATTGCCACATTTTCACACCATGGTTCTTGAAGTTGTATTTTGAATGTGAAACTATCCCATTTTTTTAAAAAGGGAAAACAACTCACAGAAAAAAAATATGTTTCTGCTATATCGTTTCAGGAAATTTTGAAAACGTTAGGTACATGCGCGTACTATAATTACACTGACGTTTAGATTTATTTATTTGTGATTTACTGAGAGGAAATACGTCAGTATCACAAAAAAGGCACTCGCAGTTATGAAATATACGAAGTACTTAACAGATTTTTTTTTTTATTTCAATGGAGGACCTCGTGTCATTATCCGCTATAAAAGCTGTCATTCATCAAAAAGGTGGAAATAAATGATTTCGATGTCAAATAAAAATAGTTGTTTAATTTCATGCAGGATTTCCTGCAGTCTCACGGCGACAGGGATGGAAAACCCTTTTCTTACTGGACGTGAACGTCATACAGAGCTGAGGGAAAAAATAACATTATACTTTGGAATTTGTCACATCTTTCAGAGAACTTTGAAAACATGACACCATAAACTTCCAATGTAAACCGACCCTTAACTGCTTTAAAATTGTTATGATAATTTTAAAGAAATCAGATCGACGTTAATTGCGTCTCAGTCATATGCTCAAATCTTAATTTTGGTCTGCTTCATTAAGACACACGCTAGTGTGTCGTAAGCCAAGATAATTGATAACATCCAGATAAAATATATACAAGGTGTTTTAGAGTAAAACCGACAAACGTTCAGGGCTTACTAAGGAGGTAAAAACAAGTCAAAAAGTCCTATACAACACCTATCCAGAAATGCTTGGTTATACCGTCGAGCTATCGCCCTGTTAGACTCCAATTATTTTATGATCGAGTATTTAAGTCATGGCTTAATTGGAGCCTGCGAGTCATAGGCTGTGACTGAATGCCAGCAAGGTGCACGCTTTATTGTTCCCCTCATACACCATCTTGTGTGTTTAAGCTGCGTCAACTGGTATGAACTAGAGGCTTTGGCGACGGTTTAAGACCAAATTCATAGCGCAACAAACTCAGATTCGGCACGGTGCACCAACCTCCTGCAAAACTTCGTGATAGGCCTAGTAAAATTGCGTTCAAAACTGCAACTGTGTCTATAATACGCGCGCCGGTTCTCTAGTCCTCAGAAAAATTATCATCGACTTTTTTTCCAGAAAGCAGTGGAGCTCCCTGCATGTAACCAGCATTGTAGACTGCTCTGCGGGAAAGCCGACCGGCCAGCTGCTGATATCCGTTCATTGGTAGGCGTGTGCTATGCCAGCAGAAGGGACAAAAAAACTTTTTTTTATCCCTAGCAGGCGCGAATTACCCTTAAAAAAAGGTTTTTCGTGTTAATAAAAAAACGGAAATAAACGTTGCTACTGGAGGCGTAAGTGGTTAAGAAAGAATACCTTTTCTGTTCTGTACTTGAAAAAAAAATGATTTCGCGAATGATAATTCTTACGAGATTCTTAGTGTATGTAACACTAGGTTGCGTTGTTTTCAACTCGTATTTCTAAACTTATTACACTGTAACCAGGGGCGTCGTGCCATTGGGGAACGGGGGGGGGGGGGGACACGTTCCCCCCACCCCCCTCCATCCCCCGCCTCATCTCAATTTTCCATAAATAAACATGATTTTGGCTTGTGTGCGGACGGCAACCCCCTGGTACCAGCCCTTCCTTTTAAAAAGTTTCGTCCAATCTGTCTTCTGTCTATGCTGGGGAAAGTGCTGGACAAACTTTGCCCCGACCGACACGCTCACTTCCTGGAGGGTGGGTGACTGCTCTCGAACCAGCAGTATGGGTTTAGAAGGCAACGCAACTGTGACCAAGCTTTGGAGGAGTATGTGGAATTTACCACACGTGCCTGGCTTGAGGATAACCATGTTGCGGCTGTGGCGCTGGGTATCGCCAATGCATTTAATCATGCTTGGCATCCCATGCTGCTGAAGACACTCCTCTGCATAGGGTGCCCGGGAGACTTCTGTGGTTTAATCTGGTCCTTCCTAACAGGTCGCAAAGTCCTTCTCCGGGGAGTTCGGAGGTGGATTTTTTGGGTTGCCCGCAGGGCTCTTGTCTGGGTCCCATCCTCTGGCTTTTGATCATGGAAGATTTGTTCGGCCTGGTCAGGAGGATGGAGGCCAGCGAGAATCTCCGCTGTCAGGTGGTGGCGGATGACACGCTGCTACTGCTCAAGGGAAAGACGCTCCATGATATTGAACGGCTTTGGGAGTGTTTCTGGGTGAGTGTCAATTATGGGCTAATCGTAATAAACTGGTGTATAATGAGGGCAAGACAGGCTACGTTTTCCACGCGGTAAAGAAGGGACTTGCCCCCTTTTGCGTCCGCCACGGCTCAGTATAAATGGTCGCCGCATCTGTCCTGTGGCTTCCATGCGGTATCTGGGGGTGGTTGTGGATGCATGGCTTTTGTTTGTTAACTGTTTACCATGTGGAGACGTGTGGCGCAGATCGCAAATCGAATCCCTGCGGTCTCGGCCAAAACGTGGGGCATCCGCCCTGTGATGCTGAGAGAGATTTTCATCCGGGCCATCAAGCCCATGATTTTGTATGGTGCTGGGGTGTGGGGTGGATTCGCTCGGCGACAGGCTCTCCATCGACATCTGGAGGCGGTTGTCCGACCCTTTCTGCTTGCGATCTGTCATGCGTATCGCACCACGCCCACTGCAGCCCTACAGGTAATGGCTGGTATTCCACCACTGTACCTGGATGCCTACGCTTTGTTCAAGACTCGTCTGGATCTCGGCACACATTGCTTTGAATCCGCCGTCCCGTGTCAGACATGGTCACACCCGTCTCTCAGGATCCGGCTCAATATTCTTCATTGGGCAAGGGGGTTCCTAGGGGGAGACTATCGCTGTACACGGATGGGTCGAAAATTGAGGGTAGAGTCGGTGCTGCCATGGTGCTTTGGGAAAATGTTGAGAGTGGTCCAGGGTATGCTTTGGAGGCCACTCGGTTTAGGCTAGACAACGACTGCATGGTGTTTCAGGTGGAACTTTTTGCGATCCACAAAGCAGCCATTGCCTGCGAAACGCTCCATGAGGAAGGGCAGATCGCGCGGAGTCCAATTTGCGTGGACTCCATGGCGGTTCTGTTGGCAGTGACAACGGGGTCGACGGATCACGTCCTGTCCTTTGATACGCACAACCGGTTGAGAAACTGTCACGTTGGTGTCCCTGGAAGTGAGGTTGCAGACAGCAAGGCTAAGGCGGCCAGTTGAGGTGAGGCTATTGACTATGGTCTTCTGCCCCGGGTATATGCAAAGACCTTTGGTCGACGTATGCTCTTGGAGCTATGGCAGGAGTCGTGGGTCGGTGGTGAGTCGGGTAGAAGGTTTTTTGATGTCTTCCCAGATGTCAGAGAATGGCTACAGGAGTTGGGGCGCCATGCCGTACAGCTCGTGATGGGTCATGGGAACCTCGGGGGTTACCTACAAAGGTTCAGGATTGTGCCAATGGCTACCTGTGGGTGTGGTGCCGAGGTGGAGTCGGCAGAACACGTTATCCTGGACTGTGAGCTTCCTTCTCATGAGAAAGCTCGGGTCACCCTCATGAGGAGTTGTGTGACTGCCGGCTTGGGTTGGCCTTGTTCTCTCAGGGAACTCCTGGAATCTCAGCAAAAGGCCTTCGTGGACTTTGCTGTGAGAGCTGTTGGTGGTGGCGATTAGGAAAGCTCTGGCTTTCCACTTTTCTGCAGTTTGCCTACTGTGGATGAGGGCCCAGGTGGGGCCCCGGAACAGTCAGTTAGAGGCTGACAGGTCTTCCGGTCTGCCGGGAGTGGTGTGGCTAGTCTGTCTCGATTGGTCTGAGCACCGTTGTGGTTGTTGGGTGGTTGCGGGCCTAGCTCCTTGGAACTTGGCTGTGTGGTGGACACACGCTTGTGCTTTCTGGCTGTTGGCAGTTCCTG
>JAHWFP010093703.1:1040-33415 GCA_023313725.1 Lithobius niger | reverse complement strand
TGTTTGTTTTGACCTTCAGTCAAACGTACGCATGCGACTTTTCCGGGGCTGCACCAAAGGAGAAATGTCACAGGGCCACTTTTACGGGAAGGGGGGGGGGGGAGCACGCCCCAAAATTAGGTTGTCTGACGCACGACGATGAGAGAGACAATGGAGTAATTACAGAAGTCATAGGTCATTAACAATAACAAGATCCAAAATATTTTCTTCCTTGGTGGGAAAAGCTAAAAACTGATGTAAACCCAAAGAGTTGAACGTACGAAATAAATGAAAATGGTCAGCACGATCTACAAACCTTGTTCCCAACTAACTAACGGCAAATTAAAGAAGTGAGCCGAAATAAAACAATCTCACAGGTTTGCAGGATTGTAGTCGTTGAAAACCACAAAACCGTTTCATCTAGACACACGCTAGTGTGTCGCACCAGGTCAGGCAACAAACATCACAACAAACATCACATCAATTCAATTGTCGAGGTTGTAAACCATTGTAGCGCGGAGCCATAGCGTCAGTGTCTTATATCCTGAAGCATAGTTGGTCACATTTCAGGTACTTGAGGAAAAATAATAATGCGGTACAAAAGCTTAAACTGTGTTGAAATCGAGAGCAATGACCCACCTGACAAAATTAACTCGTGTAGGAATGCCAGCTAAGCTGCTTTCAATGCAAAATCTGACCCTGAATAACGTTGAAAATGTGTAACTACTCATCCCCATATTAAATCCCATGGGGTGATTATTCACCGCTGCAGAGTAACGGGAAGGCTTCCAGATACGAAATTGGACGAATGGGTGCAGTACAATACGAACTGTGTATGGTTTGGAACCTGGGGGAGTAACGGGGATGGCGTGGGAGGGCGTGTAAGTACGAAAATATTGTTATAACCATTGCTATTATTGTCGGCATCGTCTCTCATTGGACGGCCTAAGTTCGGACAATGACAACGTGTATACTGACGTTCGTGCCTAGACACACACTAGTGTAGCACGATAAATCTAAACAACGTTGCAAACAAATTGTATTCACGTCCAATTCACGAAAAATAAACTAACTGTAATAACAAAGTCAAAAACTGGTAAAGAGGCTACCAACTTGAGAGTGGTTCGGCCCTTCAAAGGAGTGATATCAACACACCAAAACATTCGCCAACTTAATCGCACCGAATAATACTTTGGACGTTAAATGAAAACTTGAACACTGCTACTGAAAGTAGCAATGTTCAAGTTTTCATTTAACCTTCGAATTATTAAGCGGTGCGATTAACTTGGCGAATGTTTTGGTGTGTTGATATCACTCCTTTGAAGGCCGAACCATTTGGAACTTGGCGGCCCCTTTTACCAGTTTTCGTTTTTGATATGATAGTAAGTATCTGATCACTGACGTGTTAATAAACAAGGAAATATTCTATCATGGGTGGTTAAATTAATCATGGAACCAAACTCAACAAGACTGAAAACATTACATTTTTTTTTGCCGCAACCGGAATCCCCCCCCCTTATTATATCATGCTGATGATCGACATGAATGTCTAACCATATAATAACGGGAAAGTGTAACAGCAAAGTTTAATAAGCGTGCCTGAGACCAAGTTGCAGTAACAAAGACTAGATCAGGTTTCTAAGTATGGAATTAGATATTCATTGATTTCATTTTTTAACGAGCCTGCATTTCAACACCAATTTAACAGAGTGGATGGTTTAGTGGCTGTAAATTTCAGTCTTTAGCTTTGCACTTCCCATGTTACCATATTTCTGACTGCTACTTAATGCAACCATCGTTTTTTTGTTTATGAATTGCTGGCATTGTCTTGGGAGAAAGTGAAGGTTAGTAACAAAAGCTTTTATTATAGTCTGGGTGAAATTTCAAGCAATGAGCGTTGGCATAGGCCTGAAAACAGCTTTCCAGCAGGGGAGTTGAATTCTAAACAGTACGTGTTATTTTGATAACTAAGAATAGGAGTGTTATAAATAACAGTATGGTACCCAATCGTGTCCAAGATAATACTGGCTTGTTAAAAGTGATCCTGGCTATCAAGTCCGGAGTTAATGATGTTAAGGTTCACTGACGCTGATAAGATGGGATCAATTATCAATTTCATTGTTATTATCACGGTTGGCCTTAAGTTGGTCGACTTTCTCTGTCATGAGGCTTGAGATAGCTTCATCATGTTCATCTAATTTCTCATTAATATTCGATATCTGCTGTGCTTGTGCCTTTGAAGAGCTCTTAATATCATTCAGTGAATTTCTTATTTTATCGACTTGCTCTTTAATATGACTTACTTCCAAGTAAAGACTATAGATAAATTAACTCTTCAAAGTTAGCAGAACCAAGGAACTGCTTCGATGCTGAGCCTTATAAGATTCTTTAGAATACTTTCTGCACTTCATTGAGTGTAACCAGAAGCTAAATATGCCATATTCCACTGACACATTTTCAATCTTAGTAATGTTCTCCTACAATATGCTACGTTCATTCAAATTGTGCATTGTCAATCCGAATATAAACTAGGGCCGTCGTCAGTTTCACTGCCAACATAATGGGGCGGGTTCCGCTTTATTTGCTGTTTGCATGTTTGGCTAAAAAGGGTCGGCCTTCGAAAGTAGTGACATCATTCCACCAGCCAAAGGCGGCCAAGATAGCTAGCTACTTACTTGGAGAGTATCATGAAAACGTTATTCATGCATCTTTTTCTCTGTGAATATGGATACTCATCTTTTACAGTTAACAGACACATGTCTGCTAGTTGAGGCCAGAAGAGAATTCAACAATCAACAACAGCAATCAATCTTTTAACAAGGAATCTTTTAGCAATCGGATGCCTTTAATTAGAAACGGCTTCGCCGGCTCGTTGTTGTTTGGATCTTGGCTCTTACTATAGAGCAGTGACACGACGTAGTATTATTGTATGTAACTCTATGCTGGAGCCTTAATGGGTTAGCTGCAAGGGGCACTGCAGAGAAAAACAGAAGGGCGTAATACTGAATCCGATGCTGTGAAGAGTGATTTCTTAGACCTAAAACGCGCGATTTTTGTTGTTGGAGAAAACAACGTTATTTTAAGCCTAAGAAATCCGCTCTTCCGTTGTTTTTCCCTTCATTTTTTGTGTAGTGCACCTTGTAGTTATGCCCTTCAAAACCCATACTGGTGCCAATATGGCGGCAAATGTCACTGCTCTATATATTGGTCCATTTTGTCACCCTGATGGTTCGTCAACCCCATGTCCGATTCCGGATTTTTTTTTTTGATAAACCTCGTGCATCCCCGTGCTACTGCAAGCAAAGTGTGGCTTGAATAGTCCTTGTGGTTTACGCGTGATGCGCGGTCTAAGATTACATTGGAGTCTCTTCATAGCGGAGCTATACGCTCCAAACAACAAAATTAATAATGATTTGTGGAATCCCATGAGATACACCCAAGACCCCCAAGTGCCTACCTGTGTCCTCTCCCCCCCCCCCCTTCCCCGAGTACCCCGACCTTTTATATGCCGTAATAGATACATAAAAAACCAAAACTGGTAAAAGGGGCCGCCAAATTCCGAATGGTTCGGCCCTTCAAAGGAGTGATATCAACACACCAAAACATTCGCCAACTTAATTACACCGAATAATGCTTGGAACGTTAAATGAAAACTAGAACATTGTTACTCTTGGTAGCAACGTTCAAGTCTTCATTTAATGTCCAAAGTATTATTCGACGCAATTAAGTTGGCGTATGTTTTGGTGTGTTGATATGGAATTTTCTCAATTGTACATCTGATTATTTCAATTAAAAATCATCAATTTTTATCCGTGTACATTTCAACAAGTCAAGTGAAACTTCAGTCATACTAGCTGAAGTCCGTGCTGTCCACGCTGGGTGGTGTTTGAGTTAGTTTAGTTTATTGAGCTTACGCGGTCCTGTCCACCATGTGCTCAAGCCTAGCCTACTTAATTGTTACACTATTTGCAACAGTGGGACGGCCTGCTCCCTCATGAGTTTGTTGAGGAAAGTGTGTATCCTGTCTATATGTATCTTTGCGCACACTGGCTAACAAACACTGATTTTCGATAAAGAAAGAAATCACAAGGTAAAGGGTAAACGAAGCAAGCACTCTGCATTAAAGACTGGCGTTGTGAGGATACACAATACACTAGTCCGAGAAAGAAAGAGAAGACAACTGCTCCAAATGGGACTCGAACCCAGGACATCCCGTTTACTAGCCGGGAGCGCTACCAAACTCAATGAGCACCTCCCCTGACTCGGGAAATCGAAACCTTTCATCTGCGGGCTTTGTCAATTTTTTCATCATTTAACTGAGTTTTAGTAATCCTTTTACTTTAATTGTCCACAACGACAGAACCTTTAGCAAGCGGTTAAGGGTGGTGTTTGATTGATGGTTTGGAACATTGAGATGGTTCGTGCTATCATGTGTTAGTTGTAGAAGGTGTGTATGCCGTCTATATGCCGTCTATATATTTTGAGCACGCCGGCTAACAAATGCTGATTTTCGTTCGCTGCGCTCACTCAACCAGTGCCTCCCCTGACCCGGACTCGATGCACTTTAATATGAATATTTTCACCGGAAGTAAATAAATACGCCTTTGTCTAAATCTTTAGCCCGCCGGCTTTGTAATTTTTGTTCAATATTTAACGGTATCGATGAATTATCACCCTATGGGATTTAACGTGGGAATGAGCGGACTAGCTAGCTAGCTAGTAACTAGTAGTAACACATTTTCAATATTATTGAGGGTCAGATTTTGCATTGAAAGCAGCTTAGCTGGCATTCCTACACGAGTTAATTTTTATCAGGTGGGTCATTGCTCTTGATTTCAACACAGTTTAAGCTTTTGTACCGCATTGTTTTTTTTATCCAAGTACCTGTAATGTGCCCAACTCTGCATCAGGACACAGCAACCTGCAGTAACACAGTACAGTACAGTACAGTACAGTTCAGTTACTGTAGGTGGCTGTGATCAGGATCTGTTAGTGTTACGCACTAACACTATGGCGCAATGGCGCTATGGCGTCATGCTACGATGGTTTACAACATCGACAATTGAATTGATGTGATGTTTGTTGTGACGTTTGTTGCCTAGCGTGTGTCTAGATATATATTGTTTTTTTTTTTTTTTTTTTTTTTTTAGCTATGACAATGCATAATATTGACTTTTATGCAGCACGACAGAACCTTTAGCCAGCGATTTAATGTTAAATTGCATATACGTGTAGCATTGTTTTATCCTTTAAAAGTTACGTTTTCAGTTTGCGCACACGAGCTAACAAAAGCAGATTTTCGTTCACTTCACTCATTCAATCAGTGCCTTCCCTCCAGGCACTTTCATATGAATATTTCCAGCGTAAATAAAAAAGCGTATTAATCGTGTCGTCACAAACCGTAATGATTCTCGTATTTTAACATCACAATTTATAATTTTCTAGGCTAGTTTGCTTCGGCGATCTTTTGGAATAATTAATTTTAATTTTTACCGCATTAGGCTTTAAATTTTTGATCTCATGGTAATTATTAGAAAATTAGTACATGCACACGCAGAGATGCAACGTTATGGTTATTGTAAGCGCGCAAAGGATCATATACGTGCGTCCCACAATAAATATAGTTAATTATTAATCAACCGAAAACCTCTTAGACGCCACATTTTAAAACGAATTTTTACCAAGGGATTGACTAACGGTAAGGAAATAAACCTTTGGGGCCAAACTTGATGTGAAGGATCGAGAAAAATGGCGCTGGGAGGAATGTCCTTTTAATGGTCCACAACGAATAAACCTTTAGCATAGGGGTAATGCCTCATACAGCCTGATGTAGCTTGGGACGGCATCACGCGGCACGGCTCTTACCCTTACCCCACACTCCATGGGTTCGTGCCTGCTATTTTTTTTTACTTGATTATGGGCATAAAGTAAAGCGCTTTCAACATTTAACGGAGTTCATCCTTTCATTTTAATCGTCGACAACGACAGAACCTTTAGCCAGCGGTTTAATGTTAAGAGGCATATAGAGCAGGACACGACGTAGTATTATTGTATATAACTCTATGCTGGAACCTTAATGGGTTAGCTGCAAGGGGCACTGTAGAGAGAAACAGAAGGGCGTCATACTGAAGCCGATGCTGTGAAGAGTGATTTCTTAGACCTAAAACGCGCGATTTTTGTTGTTGGAGAAAACAACGTTATTTTAAGCCTAATAAATCCTCTCTTTCGTTGTTTTTCCCTCCATTTTTATGTAGTGCACCTTGTAGTTATGCCATCCAAAACCCATACTGGTGCAAATATGGCGGCAAATGTCACTGCTCTATACATGAACTGAAGCATTGTTTCATCCATCGTTTCATTTTATTGGCAACAACGAGTTTTTATTTTATTGCCAACAATCATTCCATTTCCAATAATCGAATACTGTTATTATTAGACGGGTAGCCGCGTTGGTCGGGTGGCCGTCGGGGTCGGGTGGCCGTTTTACAACACTGCAGCTCGCTTTTATTAATGTTGATAACCCCTTTTTTTACGGCACACTAAATTTTTTCGTTTGTAATCTCCGTATCCATGAATAATCACCTTATGGGATTTAACATGGGAATGAGCGGACTAGGTTGCTAGCTAGTAACTAGTAGTAACACATTTTCAACGTTATTGAGGGTCAGATTTTGCATTGAAAGCAGCTTAGCTGGCATTCCTACACGAGTTAATTTTTGTCAGGTGGGTCATTGCTCTCGATTTCAACACAATTTAAGCTTTTGTACCGCATTATTATTTTTATCCACGTACCTGAAATGTGCCCAACTCTGCTTCAGGATATAAGACATTTAACGCTATGGCGTCGCGCTACAATGGTTTACAACCTCGTCCTCGACAATTGAATTGATGTGATGTTTGTTGTGATGTTTGTTGCCTAACTTGGCGCGACGCACTAGCGTGTATCTAGATATATATATATATATATATATATATATATATATATATATATATATATATTTTAGCTATAACAATGCATAATATTGACTTTTATGTAGACCAAAATCTCAGTTAAATTTTACTTTGCATAATGCAATGACACAACACAGAAATGTTTATGTAGAGCCGTAGCCAGGAATTTTTCCCGAGACTTGTAGTTTCTGTCAAAGAGGTGGTTTAACTCTTCCGTTTGAAACCTACTTTGCATACGATTTTTAATATTATTCGTCAAATCTCTCGTACGATTAGCCTTGATGGAAAGAAGACATCATCACCTTTCAGAAAAGCATAACGTCGCTGGGACTGCAAGACCACGTAAGTAACATTTTGTTAATTTTACAGGAGAAGCAAAAAACGCTTTTTCACTTACGAGGTATTACACTAAAAAATTAAACAGCCGTAAGTGGAAATGCAAAACCTCGTAACTGAAAAACGTGTGAACTGCTCAATTTTATACAAAATTAAATGCTTTTGGGAATAAATTCTAGAGGGATGCATGCTTTAAACACTTGAAAGTAATTCAAAGGCTTTAGATTGAATTTTCTTCAACTACAAAGAGAATTATTTAGAGGTCAGCCACCACGTGCTTTGGAGGAAAAACTTGCAGTTAAGAAATTTTGTGTACCAAATTATTGGGTAAAACATGTACGACGTTTTAATATGTGATAATTTTAGGGTCTTCTGCAGACACGGATTGGGTACTGAATTTCTACCGGAAAAATAACTCGGAGTATCCCTTTTACCGTGGGGGTCTTACTACCCCTCCCCCTCCCCCCCCCCCCATCCCACATGTAATGTTTGTCAAGTGTTAGCGGATAAAATTATGATGCATACAGAAGAGATCATTTTCAAAAAGAAAGTTATTAAAAATAATTAATTTTTTTTGTGGGTGGGAAGGAATTTCGAGGGGGGGGGGGGGCCTGACTGGAGGGGCCCATCGGGAAATTCCCGATTTCCCGGTTGGCCAGTCCGTACCTGGTCTTCTGATTGGTTGATTGATTCGAGGTTTTGCAGGTACACGGTAAGCACCCAAAGCCACTCGTTGACAACATAAAACAAATCGTGAAAAATGCAGTTACGTGGTGTTGCTGTTCCAGCGACGATAAGTGTATCC
Source organism: Lithobius niger (assembly GCA_023313725.1). Classification (NCBI taxonomy): domain Eukaryota; kingdom Metazoa; phylum Arthropoda; class Chilopoda; order Lithobiomorpha; family Lithobiidae; genus Lithobius; species Lithobius niger. The sequence goes on along the minus strand of JAHWFP010093703.1, from coordinate 25,344 downwards.
ATTTTAGTTAATTAGGGTACTTAAAGTAGTACATTTTAGTCGAATATCGCTACACATCTTGACAACTATTACATTGCCACTTCACCTTTAATTGAGCTTAGGATGGTCCACGTGCACGATCAATAAGAATGATTAGCCTTGGTGGAAAAAAAGACATCGACACCTTTCTGGAAAGACTAAATATATCCATGTTAATTAGGACGCTTCAAGAAATGAATTAAGTTGAAAAATCGCTATGAATTTTTACCGCTTCGATCAAAACGAGAAGAATTTTTCTAATTGAATGTAATCCTTTAAGTATCATAATTAACTTAAATGGATATACTTGGTTATTCTGAAATGCGGCCATGTCTTCTTTCCACCAAGCTTAATCAAATTTATTTATCGTAAATGGGGACCATCCTAAATCCATTTAAAGGTAGAAGTGGCAATGTCATAACTCTCAAAATGCGTAGTGTTTTTTGACTTAAATGTACTACTTCAAGCTCGCTAAATAACTTAAATGGATGTATTTAGTCTTTTCTGAAAGGTGGTGATGTCTTCTTTTCACAAAGGCTAATCACGAAGACAGTTTACACAGTTTTAGATAAAATGCAGTTTATACATACGGGCATTCAGTACTTGTAATTTTTCCAATGAATCATTTTTCCAGGGGCATTTTTTTTTGCTACAGAATTTTTCTGAGGATTTTTTTCCAAAAGATTTTCATTCCGCGATATTTTCTGGAGATAGTTTTTTAGTGAATTTTTTTTTACCAAGCGCCTTTTATCCGATTACTGGGAGCAAATACCCCCCCCCCCCCCCTCCCAAGCAAGAGTACGACTGGGATAAATTGCCCTAAGTCGGCAGCACACCAGGCACAATTTCCGGGAAAAAAAACAGGAGTCAGTCAGAAAAACAACCTTTCCCTTACATTTCGGCTTTCGTAGCCCCTGCTCCTGAATAGTATTATTTTTCTGCCTCCCTTTGTCTGTTTTATTACTGGACCAAACAAACTACTAAGTAAACGTTAATGATCGTAAACCGCAGACCATTCGGAAACATTCGGGCTATTTCGGCCCCAAATCCACAGGCCATTCAGCCATTCGGACCGTGTACATCACCCTTCGGCAATTGTTTCAGAATGGCCGAAGATTGAGGGCTATAACCGACTGATTATCCCTCTTACGATAACAAATGTTAAGCCAATTCCTTGCCCGTGCAACAATGACTATCGCGCTGTCCCTAAAGGTCTATTGTTAAACATTTCACAATTTTTTAAGAGATGTTGTTTGAGGGGTTATTCGTCGAAGGGGTTCCTTTGCGTGACCGGTGATGGGGCATTCGGAATCGAGCAACAATGCATCAACAATGTCTGCTTACAGAAAGCCCCAAGAGTTTTACTTTTTCAATACGTTGATGGAGCAATTTCTCATTTCCGAAAACAATTCTCTGGACACGGAGCGTTTTAAATACAATTTGTCTGAAAGGGGCTGTTCGTCGCTTGGTTTTTCGCTGATTGAATGGTGATGGGGTACTTCGGAATCGTGCAACAATGCTTAGACAAGTAATAGCTACAACGATATTTCTTAAAGGTACACCCGGCCTGCCTTATAACAGCCACGCGCCGATCGCCACATGCACATGTTATCATCGCGCCGTTTCGTGAGACTGCGTAGTAATACAAGGCCAACTAGGAAAGCAGCTGTGTTCCTGGCAGGGTGGATCGCAGCTACTATCTCAGTTGTCCTTGGGCGTTGTAGACGAAACAGCATGAATATAAAAATTGTATCGGCACAAACCAGAATTATTTTCGTATTTTAACATCTTACTTTATAATTTTTCAGGCTACTATCCTATAATTTTTCATCAGCGATCTATTGGCATAAATAATCTTTACCGCATTAGTCTTTAAGATTTTTGCTATCATGGTAATTATTAGCAAACGATTAAAAATTAGTACGTGCACACACACAGATGGTTATTGTAAGCGCGCAAAGGATCATAAACTTGAAGGATGCAGTAAATATAGTTCCCAATATTCAACAGAAAATTTCCTAGACGCCACATTTTAAAACGAATTTTTAACAAGGGATCGACTACCGGTAGGTAAATAGGCCTTAGGGGATGTGCTTGATGTGGTAGATCAAGAAAAATGTCGTTGGGAGGAATATCCTTTAATATTTTGTTGATACTTCAATGATTTAAAAAGTAGTTATTGGCCCGCAGTTTACAAATATAGCATTGTTAGACAATTGTTTCTTCCGGGCCAATATGGTGTTATGCGTTACTGGGGTTTAGTGTTATGTAGCTTTATGTAGGGTGTATAGGGCAGATGACCGGATGCGGTTAACGCTCGCTAAAAAACCCTTTGCCCCTTTGTACGGTGTAGGCGTAGGCTAGAGATTGAGCGCATGGATTTGTTGGCTAGTACGCTCTGTAGTAATAAAAGTAAAGTTTTTAAGTATAACTGGAAAAGCGGGCATTGACCAAATTATTGTTATTTTTCAGTCTTCTCGATGATGTTGTCCTTCACGCTGAAAGTAAACATTTTCTTCTATATTCTGGCATACATTTGCATGGCAAGTGCTGACGATGTTGAAGCATGGCAGAGCAAGAAATTCCGGGATGTGGTCCAATCGTCCTACAAACTAGTTGAGCTCTTGGAGACAGCAATCGAACTGGGAGATGAAGCGTCAGAAGATGTGCAGATGCTAAAAGGTTCCGTCGAAGAAGCCTATGACTTCGTGGCGAGTCTAAAGGCACCCGAGTCGGACTCGGATGATATGGTAAGATGTTCAAATGAATTTGTTTATTTAACCAAGATTATAGAAGAAAGTACAGGCCAATCGCCAACATTTTTGGAGGAAAATTCCTTGCAGTATAAATCTTTGCAAATCATTGAAATCGTGTGCAGGAAGGAGGTATCGCAATGAAGAAAAACTGCGCATTTTTATTTTCGATGAAAAAAAATTAATTACTTGTAGACCTGTGAAATTGAAGCCAAGTGGCCAATTGACTTACTATTACACTAGAAGGTAACTCGATTAGTAACAGAAGGGAAATCACCTTATTCAACTCGACATTCAATATTTAAACTATTACATTGAACAGCTGCTAATGCATGTGATCAGCTAAGCCATTAACAAATAGGGGTGTTATACAAATCAGTTGCTTCTGAGGAGCCTGTGCTTTCTTTTATAATGCTGAGGTGTAGCCTCAGATAACATCATGGAGCATTGATATATGATATAATGTGGCATATGTGGCTGCATATACCACAATGCCCCTCTTTATAAAAATAATTTGGATTATTGGTACTTTATATGAATCCAAATTAGTATCTTGGCTTGAAAAAGGATGACATCTTTGTTGTATCTTTGTTGTTTTTAGCTGACAACAGATTCTAGAACTTAATGGCTTTTTAGTTGATGACATCTTTGTATACCCCATTTGTTTTCTTTTTGTGTGGCCAGATGCTTCCCAGCTCTTGTGCATATGAAAAATACAAAAAAAATAAGAATTAATTTTCATATATTTTCGGCCCATTCCATACACACGCAACAAAACACAAAAAATGTTTCCCACCTTGGGAACAAGTTATAATTATGCCCTATTTACGGGCACGCAAGCAATGTGAACGACATATACATTTTTCTGACCTCGAGAACAAATTAAAAAGATATCCCCAATTGGGCACACAAGCAACGTGAGCACATACATACAGTTACTCAGGTTAATTAAAAGTTAAATTTTAGGGGCAAGTAAATTAATGTTGTGGTATGTTTTTAACTGTAAGTAGAAAAAAATAACAATTTATCATTACAGTTGCTTAATAATTTACAGGTCTAGTTTTTCAGGTTTCTACGATGCTTAGGATGGCCTTCTATTACTGTAGGTGGCGCTTTCGAATTTTAGTGTTACTCATAACTGGTGGAGTATTAGTTACGCAGCTTACAACGTCTGAACACAGTTAGTTGGGTGTCTTCATTTACAACTTCTGGCCTTGACCTTATTTGACCGTGGTAAGCTCTGATTGGTTACATCGATTTGCACTTGGTTTGGATTGGTCGGTTCGGAAAAGCTATACCTGATTTACATTTATTTGTTTTAGACTGTGTAATTGGTGTATCAGGCAAATTCACATCTTAAATGCGCAGTCTTCGGAGTGTAACTCCGTTCTCAGTTCCTACTTCGAATTGAGAGTAACCCAAGTTCTTTGGAGACTTTCGCAGGCAACCATTTTGTACCAGTAATATGCAAATAATTTCTAGCCCAGACTAACGAATCGTTCTTTAGCTTCACTAAGTGTTTTATGCTGTGAATGCTTGGTTGGATCAAATGCTTCCTATGAACAATTTCAATAGGATTCAGTAAATCCAATTTACTTTTCATCTCCCGACCTAAAAACAATTTGCTAGGAGTTTGCAACATGGTAACATTTGGGGTAATTCTGGCAGATGTTAGTTCGTTATTAATTGCATGCTTAATTAAACTCCCCTCTGCCCTTTCAGCTCTGTAGGCTTTCTTGAAAATGTTTTTAAAAATTTCCACTTGCCCATTACTCCATGGAGCACACGCTGGATGCCATTAAGTGCCAAATAGTTTTTGAATTTGTGACTCATCCATTGCGGACCATTTTCAGTCACGAGCATCGAAATTAACCCTAGATCAGTCATATACTCGTAAAAAACTTCTATGACATTTTTGGAAGTAGTGGTCTTAACTTAACAACAAAATACTTGGAATAAGAATCAACCATTACAAGAAACATGTAACCGTCTATTGGCCCACCAAAATCTGCATGGACCCTCTCATTAGATTTTAATGGGTACTCCCAGTTAACTTGGGATTAGAAGGTTATGCATCTCTGTTCTGCTGACAAGCATCACAAGTTTTCACTTTCTTTTCAAGCGGCTCATCGATTTTAGGCCACCAGTATTTTGAACTGGTTAAGCCTTTAATTTTAACTATGTCACAATGACCACTAGGCAGATTTTTTAAGATCTACCTATCGAACTGTAAGGATACAAAGACACGGCTCCCCCAAAATAACGTGTTACACTCCTGCGAGATTTCATTCCTACGAACGAAATAAGGCTGTAGTTCAGGGTCGCAAATCTATTTAGGCCAGCAGCGCTTTGTATACTTTAAGACCCTAGAGAGAATAGAATTTTTACTAGTAGCTAATGCTAAAGTTTCACTTAACACTGGAAGTGTTTCTATTGCCTGTGCTGCCAACACACGACAGTGCTCTGTTTTGGCCTTGTACTTTTTAGTGCTGGGTAAGTGCAGGTGTGATAAAGCATCAGCCGTTAAATTTTCCTTCCTCGCAATATGCTGGAATGTATAGTAATATCCATTCAGTATAAGCGTCCAATGTTGTACTCTAGCGGCGGCCATTTGAGGAATGCCACTTTTTTCGCCAAAAATCCAGAGTAATACTTTTTGATCAGATTACTAGATAAAATGTTGAGTATAGAGATAGTCATGAAAACATTTAAGTCCCCAGTAAACGCTCATTGTTTCCTGATCAAAATTTGACTAACCCTCCTCCCCAGGTGTTAGCTTATGCAAAGCTATTGACTATGGTATTGGCTGGCTGAAAATAGCAACAGCAATCTAAAACACAAAACCCCCAGTAAAAAATTATCATTTTGTCTTCCACTTTCTAAATAATAAGAGACGCTGCTTGTGGTTAAGACCATTGAAAAGCTGATGAAAAAACCTTCGAAATGGTGTTTGCATACGGCAAAATCAGACGAACAGAAATGAAAATAACTTCAATATGGTTATTACCAGTCTGTCTGAAAACTACTCATGACGTCAAAATTTTGATCGGGAAAACTGAACAGACATAAAGAAACTTTGACCTGCCAAATTTAACTTTGCACGAAAGAACTATGACGTCATAAACAAACTTTGACCTCGTTGTTGTATGGCATCGTGGCTCTTGGTGTTTGGCACATTTTGTCTATCGTCTATATCCTCAACGGCATGTCCGATTCCAGATTTTTTTTTACAAACCTTCTCTAGGACTGTGTGCCCCTATCAATATATAAAATCGTGTTTTAATTGATGCAGTGGTTATTACGTGATGAGATCACAAAGATCCCTTGATGTGATCACAAAGATAGCATTTGAGTGTATTCATAAACGAAGCTTCGCTCCAATGAGGAATACATTTTGTATCGGGTTTCACTTCGTTACTGCATTTTTAGGAATGTGAGGTTTCCCATGATTTGCTGTTTTGTGAATAAATCTGGCTTCACTTTAAAAAATATTTTTAATGTTTTTAAATTTAATTGTCTTTAAGGATGCTTTGTTTTAGCATGTTGTATTTTATTGTGTACCCCATACGTACGATGCTCGACTGCTGATTTTTAACGCCTCTGAAAACGGGGTGCTACATATCCCCAAAACGTCGTTTGTTTTTTGTATGTGCACGTTTCCGGCTTTTTATTCTTGTTAACTTGTTATAGTGCGGCTTTCTCTATAAATGCTGCCCTTCACTGTTGAATCTTGCCAAACTTTCATTTTCGTGTGTCCTGCATTTACCCAAGTCTTGTCAAGACAATTAATGGTCCACTGCTCGATAATTTGTCATTTCTCTCAAGTACCGCCTTTGCCAAAGAACAATATCGCCACTTTCGATAAGCAACGCTTTATGTTTACGCTTGAGAAAAACTAAACCCACGCCTTTCATAATGCTTGACAGTGATTGGGAGGTCGAAGACCAAATTTCCCCCACTATTACTATTTGAAATTTAAAAAAAAAATCGTTTTTCTTATCCACCCTAGTGATGGTGCCATCAGGCTAATCAAAGTCCAACTTTCGGGCTGCGGGAAAGCAGCCAATCTTCGGATTGGCCGTCACTAGAACCGAAAGATCGGCATGCAGAAGAGCGCGTTGATGTCATGAGGCTAACCAAAATCCTGCTTTCGGTTAGTTGGTGATTGAAGCCACGAAGCCTTCAGAGGGTCAGCCACCGCCAATGAGGAGCGACACACTGAAGGACGTGATGGTGCCATAAGGCTAGCCAAAATCCGTATTTCGCGTGGGGGTGAAAGCTATGTCTTGAGAGGGCCAGTCTTCAAGAGGAAAAGTTCGTATGGCGGCACACGAGAGACCCGTGATGGAGCTATCGAGCCACTTCCGACTTGTGAGTCAGTCCCGGGAACCAACGGGAGAGAAGCCGCATTGACTTCAAAGTTTCGGTCAAGTGTCAAACGAAAGAACGATCAACAGACAGACATAATGGTGCCATAAGTCCAACCAAAGGTCCAACTTTTGATTTGTCGTTCAAACCCGGTACGAACGGGAAAGGAACCGCATTATCTTCAGAGTGTCGGGCAGCCAAACAAAAGAACCGTAAGCGGATGACAAATGGTGCCATAAGGTCAACCAATAGTACAACTTTCGTTTTGTGGGTCAGTCACAGGAATCAAAGGGAAAGGAGCCACGATGTCTTCGGGCGGCGAGTAAGTCGAAACAAGAGCCACAAAACCGGCGACAACCCATAACTTCGGAACAGCTAAGGAACGAAAGAAGCAGCAGAGCGAACGACCTTCCAGGTCGATGACTTGAGACAAAAAGATGACAGACTCATTGAGCTGCCGCTCTTATTAAGAGGCTCACGCATGCGCAGGATGGGTTGCCGAGCTGGCTGACAACGAAAGTAACCTCAAGCACCAACAGCAGCATTGTGAGACACAATGCAAAAATTGACAGGTACTGAATTTTTTCCGAGCAACAAGAAACACTTGTTCGGAGAAACGGCTGCCATTTTTAAAGCTGCGCGTCATCTGCTGTGAGCCTTAACCATGGTCGTAACCATGGCAGCTACTTGCATATTTTCGAAATTGGAACAGGTGGTTTATTATCTCGGAATAAAGTTTCACTTTTTGTTAAAATTACAACCTCCTTTTACTAACAAATATTAATAGTTTGCATGAGTTATTTCACTGCGAAACATTTTTATTTTAACGGACTATTTTCTCTGCACCAGAACACAAACAATCGCGTCTGCAAGAGTCGGCCCTCAACTGATCCCTCCAGTAAGAAGTTAAACCACGCACCACGGCTATTTGCCGTGACGTGCGTATCACGTGACTGGGCTAGTCCACTCAGATCCGCTATTCTCGTTTGTCATTGGCTCACTCATGATGACGTCACGGTAAACAGCAGTGGCTCGTGGTATAAGTGCGGTCATAGAGCATCCGTTACTCTTCCAAGTTATTGTCATCTACTGAACTCAATTGTATGACAAATACAGAAAAATATTTTTTTTTAAAACTTTAGTAAAAAAATTCCTTGCTTACAGCGACTTGAAAAAAAAAACGTCCTTAAGTTTTCTTAAGTTTTTTATGTTCAAAATTCCTTCCTTTCTTACTTTTACCTAAAACCCGCTCTACGCCCTGTATACTTTACCTTGTGTTTTAATTCAGATGTGGATCTACATAAACGTCTATACATAAACTTTTGTAATATGCTTTTCAGGATGCAGAAGACAGGAGTCAACTCTACGATCTCTTCGGCATAGCCCTTCTACATGCCCAAAATGCTGAAATGGACGTCGACGGTATTATGACTGAGTTGTTTCCACCTGAATGACCAGATCCATTTCCAAATCACGTGTCTGGTCAGCACCATTAACTGGTCTGCTCGTAGCTGTTGGGGTTACTCCAACTCCACTCTTATGTTGTGTATGGTTGGAAGGAATAAAAGTTGTGTATGATAAATCAGGGATATTAAAGAATATCGATTACTTTGAAATATGTATTGGGATTGCGCGACTTATTGCTGGCTTCTTTTAAACCATGACCCAGGGCCTTGGGGAGAAATGTTAGGTCCCGGGACAAAATTCTTGGTCGGGGTCCCCCTGCAATGTGTTTTCTTCCCTGGGGCCCCTACTTTTGGGCCAATAGTACCGGGGCCCGGGACAAAATTTACCCCTGCCCGATTCTAAAGTTCTGATCTAACTGACCCAATGATTCATTTTGACCCACCGACAAAATCACACCCTCTGACCCATTTTTATTTTTTTATACTTACCTGGGTTAAAGTCAACGTTTAAAAAGTGAGCCAAAAATATTAAAAAAGTGTTGTTTTATACATCCTTGACAGAAAAATACTAGGAAAGAGGTTTTGGCCAGTTTATAATTGGAAACAAAAACGAACTCGTTTGATCCATAAGAAAAGGTTTAACTAATCCGAAGTCAAAACAGTGAAGGAACCCAAATAAGAATCCTGAACGGTTGCTGTACTGTTTAGTCCACGTGAAACCTTAATGCTGTATTCAAATGTTTTTACCATTTTTACTTTTGCACACGATGCATCAACTGTGAATTGGTGCATTCTATTGGCTAAACATCGCTGGAAAATGTTTAAAAACTATTCATGTTAGTGGGCTTAGCGTAGCTCTGTAGGTAATTTAAGTTCTTGAGAGTCCTTGAAAACCTGTAAATGTGTCTTGAAAAGTAATAAATTAATTCAGTAATTAATTTCCTATGTACTGACAAGGAAAATTCTCTTTTGGTATACTTCTGACGAAAATCTTTCAGAGCCAATGTTTCTGTATGGAGTACCGTCAGTCACTTTTTAGTCTTTATTGCATTAGTCAGCTCATATTTTTTGACTCCATGAGCGTCGGCTTTCCCTTGGAAGAAAAAATATTAAAAAAAGAACAAGGATTAGCAATGGATTAGAAAAGATCGGTCAATTCAAGTCACTAGTAACAATGGACGGACATGTTTGTGCTATTCAGAACAACTTAAAACCGACGTCTGTCTATGAGATCATGATCAACGGATACCAACATAGTTTAGAACAGTACTCGCTCAACAATTAAAACCATAGTCAACATTTCATGTGAGTACTCAAAAACTAAGAACGGACATTACAACTTATGACGTGTGTCAAATACCTTAATTTTAAATTAAGTTTGTTATACGTTTGGGGCAAACCTGTGATAGTTCAGCTAACAATCTGAGAAATAGAAAACAAAATGATTAGAAACAAAGAAAACAAATTTCACGGGTTTAACTCTTTTTCACTTCTGACGATTTTTAGCAAGTGAGATCACAGGACTGGCTTTACGTTTTGAATTAGCTTTTGAGCTGCCGTCTACATGTTCGGAAATAGTAGCTATTGCGTCAGAATTCAGAACGACGTGAGGGGCCAATGGAGTTAAGTGACTTCGTCCGTTAAGGTTTTCTGATTCAACTTGTAGTGCTAAATCTCTCTCAGAATGTGAAATTCATGCATCGTGCAAAGGATTTCGTTCTTTATTTGTTGATATTTTAGTAGAAGGAATACGTGAATTAGGTGACGTATGCTTTGATGACAGGTCGGGAAATCCCTCAATTGATGGCGTGACTTCCGTATTAAGAGATTTTAAACTTCACTGGCCATGATTGGACGTTGGGAATACGACAGACTGTCGACATGTTTTCCTGTTCACGTGATTCGGCGAGCAAATCAAATACTGAGTGGAATTATCGGCATTCTTTGGAAATTAAGTGTTCTTTGGAATAGACCCATCAGGAATTATTATTTCATTAGGCAAACGTGCGCGAATTTGATCAATATTACACCGTAATTTTATGCCACTCGCTGTAAGTACTTTGTAGTTGTTATTCTCAAAACACTTATAAATTGCCCCTTCTTGCCAAAAATGTTTACTGACAGTGTAATCTCGTGTCCACACTGATGAATTAACTCAGAATTCTTCACTTTTTTTGTGTCCCGTAATAGCATTTATTTTATCTTGGGTAATACGAATTTTTTGCTCCAAGTTTGGTTTTAGCAAATCCAAGCACGTTCGTACTTCACGCCCAAACATTAATTTTGACGGTGTTTCACCTGTAACTGTCGGACAATTTCTGCTAGTTAGTACTTTTACTTTCTTTACGCGCTGATTTGAATGCCTTCTTAAACTCTCGGAAGTAAAATTCTCTAAAACCATTTTGCTTCAAGTCATAGGGTGCTCCTGTTAAATGTCTTATTCCCCTAGTTTTGAAAAACGTTTGAAATTCGGCCGAACACCATTGAGGGTCATTGTCCATGACCAACGTGCCCATTTGCCCGAATTCGTCCATATACTCTTAGAAAGTTTCTATGACTTTCTCAGACGTTTTTCTTTTAATGAAATATACAACCGGGAATTAACTGTGCGCAACTGCGCACCCACGATAACAATAAATGGTAAACCCTCTACCAATCCAAAATCAGTATGCACATGGTCCATAGGTTTAAGCGGATACTTCCAAAAGTGTTTAGGACCTGCAGGTTTTTCTCCTTTTAACTCCTGGCAAGCAGTAGATCGTTTTACTTTAGATTCTATATCTGCGTCAATGCCAGGCCACCAACATTTTCCTCGTGCTAATGATTTTATCTTGACTATACCCAAATTCCGGCATGCAAGTCCTGAAATATTCTAGCATGTAAACTCGCTGACATGATTACTTGTAACACCCAGAAAAGTGTGTTACATTCAATAGAAGTTTCATTTTTTCACAAAAAAATAGGGCTCAAGTTCAGGACCTTCGATTGTTTTCTGGCCAGCCATGTTTCACATACCCAAACCTTGACAAGCAAGGCATCTTTGATAATATAGCCTTAACTACAGAGTCATTTAATACAGGTAAGGACTCCACAGACCGTGCAAATAGATTTCATCATTTATGTCCTCGCCGTTATTATCTAACGGCAAACGTGACAACATGTCTGGTGTTAGGTTATATTTTCCTGGCACATGCTGCAGTTCATAGGAATAAGCATTTAACCGCAAAGCATAGTGCTGTATGCGGCTAGCTGCCATTTGAGGAGTACCACTTTTAGAACCCAAAATCCAGAGTAGCGTCTTTTGGTCTATTTGGAGGGTCAAGTGATTTGAGTACAAATACTGATGGAACTTCTTCGCTCCCCAAGAAACTCCAAGTGCTTCTCTATCTAAATGTGAATATCCCTGCTCTGCTTTAATAAGCTTCCTAGAGGCAAATGAAACTGGTTTATCCTGCCCATTAGGAAGAGTGTGCATAAAGCACGCTCAAAACCGTAGGGAGAAGCATCTACGGCTAGTTTAAGCTTATTTGGAGTTGTAATGCACTAAAACGTCAGACGTTTTGAAAAGTTGTTTGATTTTAACAATTGCTGCATCAAACTCGGGACCCCAAATCCACTTTTGCTTAGGGCTAAGCAACTTAGTGATTGGAACTAACTCGTGCCCTAAATTGGGTAAATATCAAGCATATTGGTTAATAAAGCCTAGAAAGGTTTGCAATTCTAAGATATTTCTGGGGTTTGGTGTCTCAGTTACAGCTTCAGTTACCTCCAGTACATTTGTCAAACCCTCCGAATCGATTATATGACCGAAATATTTCAGTTCAGATTGAGCATTTTTACGTTTCTCCAAATCGAGTTAGGCTTCAGAATCTTGTAGGGCTGACAATTCATCCAAACTGCTATCACGTTCGGTGCCCTTACCACTAACCAGGATATCATCATAAAATGGTTCACAGTTTTCAATTCCTGATGTAATGCTTACCATTAATCTTTGAAAGATACCTGGGCTACTAGCAAGTCCGACAGAACAACACAAAAATTTGAACAACTCAAGGGGCGTATTAATGACTAGAGCTTCTTGTGATTCCTTATCCAACTCCATCTGGAGAAATGCGTCCTTAAGGTAGGTCTATAAGACTGAAAGTATCACTTCCAGAGAGATTACCAAACAACTCGGCAGCAGTGAGGACTGGTTAATGGTCAATCTTAAGTTGTGGGTTAACTATAGTTTTGTAGTCAATTGGTTTAAGAACCACCACGATGGGCGTGGCCCAATAACTTGTGCCAACAGATTCCAAAACCCCCATCGCTACCAGGCGTTTAATTTCGCATTTACTTTGTCTTTAAGTGCAAGTGGTACAGGCCATACTTTGCGATAAACTGGGACTGCATCAGGTTTGAGCTTTGTTTTTGCTTTAAAATTCTTAACAAAACCCAACCCTGGTTTAAACAGTTTATGAAATTTAACTGTTAAAGCCTCTGGTGTGATAGCCATCTTAGTTCCACACGGGTGCACTCGGGTGCACTAGCCAATGCGACACTATGCATCTTAAATTTAAGCGATAGTGGAGGGGGAGGTCTTAGGGCTAGTGCGCTTCTTGTTACATCCGCGCCGATGCTGCAGCTACCCGCTGGACGCATCAACCAGATCACAGCCCAAAGGGGCACTTGTTGAACCGCTTGCAGCACTCCACCCTTCAACACTACCCAAGGTGCCAGTAGCACCTGGCAACAAAGTATTGGGGTTGCCAACGTCGTCAGCAACCACTGGGGCATATGCCACAGGAGCCCTGTTCAACCGAGCCGCATACTCTCTCGCATGATCATATGGTGCACCCTGGGGTCACGCTGCATTGCACTGGGTGCAGTACACATTTATGCACCGCGAACAAATGTGCCCATGCATTCCGCAGCGTAGGCAACGCGGAGCATGATCAGGGATAGAGAGCAACGACGAGACATCATTTACACCAACATCATCAGGCATATCATCGAGATGAACCTTGTCACCAAGTCGCAGGATACAATGGACATGCTATTGTTGATGGTTGTGGCTTTGAGCTGTATGGGTAAAAATCCGTTACAGTTTACAGTAGGCCTACCTTTAATTAGTATGAGAGGTGCTAACAGCAAACATCGCAATCATTTGTGATACTGTCTTTATGAACGCAGGGAACATGATATCAGTAATCAAAAATTTCACTGAGAATCGTGTTTTTATGAATTGACTATTGGAGAAGCAGTAACAGCAAACATTGTAATAATTTGTAATGCTATTTTATGAACGTTGGGAACACGCAGCATAAAGCTGCACAAAAAATTACAAGCGTTTGGCCCAAAGCTATGAGTGTTTTGAGCATTTGACACAAAAGCTATGAAAACTACAAAACAAGTGATATCAGAAACAAAACCCACAATGGTGAAAGAACCCCCAAGAGGTTCCACCAACCAAAGTATTTCTATCAGAACAAAAATAGCTGCTACCAAGTTGCTTACATTAGTTGCCAAGCTAATCCCACCGACTATTTCTTTACGCATTAAATGAACAACTTGAACATTGCTACAGGCTGTAGCAATGGTAAGGTGTTTCATGTAACCTTTGCTCTAATACTTGGTGGGATTAGCTTGGCAACTAAAGTAGCAACTTGGTGGCAGCCATTTTTGTTCTGATATCACTACTTTGATTGGCTGAAACTTGGTGGATTCTTTCACTCTTTTGGGCTTCATTTCCGATATATATGTAATGGTGGGGGGGGCGCCCCCCCAACCCAGACAGAGACGATGAAAATAAAAAATAAACAAAAACAAGACCAATTCAAGTATCGTAACAATACATCGTTTTCCCCAAAAAAGTTGTCTATTTTATTTTTGGATCGAAGCGAGGCCTAATGCCGAGCGGAACTCCGTTTATGAATGCACTCGAATACATGCTTTGTAATCGCATCATGCAATCACCACTGCATCAATTTAAATCAGATTTTGTACATTGATAGCGGTACTCCCAGAGCAGAGATGGATTGTAAAAAAAAAAAAAAAATCGGACATGTCGTTGAGGAATCATAAAGGTGACAAAATGGTCAGGATACTGACAGTTTACCAATGCATTAAAGAGATTGCCATTGGATTTTCAATCTCATTGGAGTGAAGCGAGAGAGTGGGCCAAGTGGAGTTCCGTTTATGAATACACTCGAATGTAATTTTTGTATCGCCTCACGCAATAACCACTGCATCAGTTTAAACCAGATTTTGCACGTTGATAGCGGGACACCCATGGCTCGTAAACAATTTTTTTAAAATCGTACATGTCGTTGACGAATAGTTCCGGCCAACATTAATTCTGAACTGGAAGCCAAATTTGATAATTTCCAACAAAAATTCTTTACATTGCGGGTGCTTTGTCTGTTGAAAACCGGCTCATCGGAAAAGACGGTAATACCACTCGTCGCAACCACCGTCACTATCATTCAGCGACCAAGTACAAAAGGAAATGGACAGAAAGACAAGATGTGATGACACAACCGAAAACATCGTCTCAAATGCAACACGAGTTGCTGCCTGTGCCTAATGTATTATTTCAACATTATTTTTTTTCAAATGTGTTTATACAACTTTAATTTATTGTGTGATTAATAATCGCTTCACTGCATTTTGGCCATAGTGTAACTGATGACTGTTAAAGGTTGGGGCTGACAGCACTTCATCAGGAAGAGTGTTCCATAAGTTGGCACCACGATAAGCATAAGAATTGTGAACTGCATTATAATCCACTGTTGTAACTTTAAGTTTGAAAGAGGAACCTCTAGTATTATGCCAACCATTGTTTAATACGGGAGAAGGTATTTACAAACTCCGGAATACACTCAGGCAATATTTCAAACATCATAGTGCATCCTCTTTTGCGACTTTTTTTTTGTAATCTTATGTCGAACATTGTCAATGTACTTTGAATCCATCATGGTTCCAAAAGAAAATTCTATATTCCAGGATAGGCTTAACAATTAACTGCCTTATTAATTATGTGAAAGAGTAAATATAAAATAGCAGCAGCCTCACTAACATTGGTGTCAACGTGCACACAGAATGTGAAATCCTTCTCAATAATATCCGAGTCATCATCATCAGAAATGGGAGATATAGTATTTAGATGGTAAGAAACAATGGGAAACCTTATTAACATTAATAGATATTTACTAAGTTAGACTCCATGACAAGGCTGTATCAATGGAACCTTGGAGTGACTGTAGACCAACACTTGTTTCCACCATGGCAGCCATGTTTTTTATCACTGACAAATTTTCCTTACAGCAGGTAAAGCACAGAAATAGGTAACACAGAGAAAAAGGGGTAGCTCCCAGCACAGAACCCTGGGGGAGCCCAATCGAAATCTAATTCCATGCAGACTGTTTGCCTCCAAAACAACAACAATGTACCTGGTATTCAGCCATGAGATAATCCAGTTCACCATCGGACCCGCAATTCATGCTGTTTTATGTTTAAGTGACAATTTATGTGAACAGAAAAAGTCATTTGCTTTTTCCAGATGGTAGAAAATAATATCCATAGGTTTGCCAGAATGAAAAAGTGCAAAACTATCATTGTAAAAACTGAGCAGGTTCGTTGTAGTTGACAAACATTTTGAGAAGCTGTGTTGGGCTCCTCCAATAATAAGGTGACAAGTTTACAGAAATTTTACAATATGTGGATTATTAAGGAATCGTTCAAAAATGTGTGATAGTAGTAAGGTTAAGCTCATTGGTTTATAATCAACGGCTTGGGATTTGTTCTCTTATAAATGGGAATGATATAAGCCTGAAGTCAGGGTATGGAACAAAATCTTCCCAAAAGTTGCAGTTGAATAGAATCAAGAGGACGGGTCTGACCACTTCAGCGTTAACAAATTAGAAATAGCCAGAAATCTTATTAGATAGGAAACTTCTACAGATTTCCAATTGAACTTCCTAATAGCTTCATTGTACATACAGCGATCCAGAAGAAATGGCGAGATACACAAAGTGTGGGCTTACAATCGGCAGAAATACCATTATCAGTTTTACACTAGCCAATTTCTTCAATAACAGCTTTCAATATTGTTGAGTTTTCATGATTTTACTACTCGAGTCAACAATAACATGAAGATTTGAGAAGAAGAAGTGTTGCCTAGCTTTCTTAACATATTTAAAGACTATCATTCGTAGCCTGAAGATCTAAACGATATTCTGAGTCAGATTTTTGTTTTTTCAATCCCTGCAAACCATCCTGTTAAAGTGGCACTATCACCGATTAAAAGCACACCAAATCTGACAACATCGAGCGCTGTGTACCTAGCACTTGCTTGCACCAAGCGAAGGAATGCATAACGGCATTTCTTTTAACGAAACAAACAAGCCACGACATCCTTAATTATTGAGTGAAATTTTGGTTCGTCCTCGTGCACCTGAGAGCAAGCTATAAAGGTTAACAATATTACTACCGCTAGATGACGCCACGGTATTTTCGTTCGCATTTCAATCGGTGATAGTGCCACTTTAACTGGGCAAGTATTCTTTATCAACAAGTGGTTTTCTATACAAAACGAACTTTTTCCAGCGCCTTTTCTTCCTCGATAAGCTTGCTAATAGATTATTCATCCAAGGTAATTAAAAAAAATTAGGTATAAAAATCCGTCTAAAATTGTTTCCAGCGTATTTGATAAAAATCGTCCCAGGAAACAGAAATTGATTAGGTCACCTAGTCAGTAGCCATTAAATCAGCAGCATGTTATTAAAGATTAACAGAATCCGAGTTGAATTTAGTGACAGAACCTTCCTAGATGCAAACTTACAAAGTAGGTCAAAACAAAAACAAAATCGTGGTCACTTGCGCCAAACTTACCAATTGAATGACAGTAATATTTTGAGGGGGGGTCGCCGCGAGCACGCCCCTAAATCTGGTTATCTGGCCTCAAGACGATGAGAGGGACAATTGAGTAACAAGTCAGGTCATTAACAATAACAAGATCCAAAATATTATCTCCCCTGGTGGGAAAATCAAACGTCAGATGTAAACCCAAAGAGTTGAACGCACGAAATAAACGAAATTCGCCATCACGATCTACAAACTCGTTTCCCGACTAACTGACTGCAAATTAAAGCGACCCGAAATTAGAAAACCACAAATCCATTTCATCGGAGGGATCTGGTTGCCGGTGTATTAATAAAAAAAAGAAATATATTTTATCACGGGCAGTTAAATTAACCATGGAAGCAAACTCACTACGACTGAAAACATTACAGGATGTAATTAATTTTTTTTTTTTTTTTTTGTCGTAACCAGCATTCCCCCACCTATTATATCATTCTGACGGTCGACGTGCCGGCTGACCATATAAT
Organism: Lithobius niger; assembly: GCA_023313725.1. NCBI lineage: Eukaryota > Metazoa > Arthropoda > Chilopoda > Lithobiomorpha > Lithobiidae > Lithobius > Lithobius niger. Next base: position 7,431 of record JAHWFP010093703.1, on the reverse strand, counting down.
TACAAACAAAATCAACGGATAAAAGTTGATGATTTCTAATTGAAATAATCAAATGTACAATTGAAAAAATTGCATCTGTTTGAGTACTGTTGTGCTTTATGTTTCAAATATATGATTCGTAAAGCACAACAGCACTTCAACAGATGCAATTTTCTGAATTGTACATTTGATTATTTAAATTTAAAATCATCAATTTTTATCGTGTACATTTTAGCCAGTAAAGTGAAACCTCAATCTTACAGCCCCTTTTTTTACGGCACGCTTGACGTTTTTGTTTGTGATCCGTGTACCTTTTACACGGATATGGCCCCGCGCTGTAAAGGATTATGGATGCAGTCGATTGTTGGTGCCCACTTTGAAATAATTCAGCTCAGCTCTGAAACCTTGAATCGACGAAACAACGCCATTCTATCGTATATAGATGCCAAGGCCTCGGAATTAACAACGTGGCTTAGTTTGGTTTAAAACTATATGCGTTTAGCTGAAACACGGATTCTTTCAATTTATGTATTAAGGGTTGTGTCCGTGAGTCATGTACCCTGTACTATAGCTAGTTACAAATCACTAACGTAACACAACTTCACTACTACACCAATTAGCCCCTAAACATATGATTACTGTCACTGCCGCACTGGTCCTTGAAACTGCGCACCACCACGTACCACGGATTCTTTCAAAAGGGTCAAAGGGTTTTAGCGAGCGTTAACCGCTCCCGGTCATCTGCCCGACGAAGCCCTAAGGCCCTTGTCTGCAACACCCGGAATGGATTCTCAGGAGGTCTCCCACCCAAGTACCAATCGGGAGCCAATGCTGCTTAATTTCGGTGATCTGACGAGAACCGGTGTTTCCAGCACTGCAAAGCCGCAGATTCTTTCATTTTGCCAATCAACAATCAATTTTTTAGCAACGACATACCACGTGCACGAAAAATGGATCTGGCGTTTGCTGAGTGGCATTCTGTAAAAGCAGGGCCTTTGGGTACTTTGTTGGACTTTATGTGCTCAAGCGGTATAGCACTTAAATTTGCGTTTAATACTTATTTCATCATTATGCTTTAAATTATCTATCAGATATATCGTTAACCGGGAAACAAGTTTGTAGATCGTGATGGCGATTTTCGTTTATTTCGTGCATTAAAATCTTTGGGTTTACATCTGACGTTTGATTTTCCCACCAGGGGAGATAATATTTTGGATCTTGTTATTGTTAATGACCTGACTTAATACTCATTTCGTTTAGTATAGTGTATCATATCAAAAACCAAAACTGGTAAAAGGGGCCAACAAACCAAAACATTCGCCAAGTTAATCGCATCGCTTAATAATTCGAAGATTAAATGAAAACTAGAACATTGCTAATTTCGGTAGCAATGTTCAAGTTTTCATTTAACGTCCTAAGTATTATTCGGTGCGATTAAGTTGGCGAATGTTTTGGTGTGTTGATATCACTCCTTTGAAGGGCCGAACCATTCGGAACTTGGCGGCCCCTTTTACCAGTTTTGGTTTTTGATACTACCTTTTGATACTACCTTTTGCTACTACCTTTTGCTACTACCTTTTGACTATAGGCCGAACCATTCTCAACTTAGTCACTTCTTTATTGGCTTTTGGTTTGGTTTTAATTGTTGTAATTTGTTGTATTTAGTAAGTTTTGGTGCGTTGATATCCCTCCTTTAAAGGGCCGAACCAGTCACAAGGGCCGGTCATTGCTCTCGATTTCAACACAATTTAAGCTTTTGTACCGCATTATTATTTTTCCCCAAGTACCTGAAATGTGCCCAACTATGATTCAAGATATAAGACACTGACGCAATGGCGTCGCGCTACAATGGTTTACAAGCTCGACAAATTATTGAATTAGTGAGATATTTGTTGTGATGTTTGTTGCCTAACTTGGCGCGACACACTAGCGTGTGTATAGATATATTTTGGTTAGGAGCAGACTTAAATTGTGAGCAGACTTGATGATACATTATTAGGGAGGATTAAACAAACGAAGATTCAACAATCAGCAAGAGGGCAAGCAGGCTCATTCTTGCCACGGTAGCAAAGAAAAAGGGCGAGCGGCTGACAATGACAACGGATGTGCGCTCTAACAATTAGAAACAAACACTATTGCTTCAATAATGCTGAATATTACAACCAAGTTGAAGCAGCGGAAATCAGCTAGACCGGCGTATGTTACGCCGGGGAACAACTAGTTTCATTTAATTCCCTATAACTTGTCAGATTAAGTTCTTAAATTAATTCTATATAAATTTGTCAGGAAAAAGAATCTAATGTCCAACTCAGTCTAAAGAACGCACTTTACGATCGCCTACTCTATAGGTCTTACGATTCATTATAATCATCTAATATAATCTAAAGGGAAGAAATCAACGGAATGTGCATGTAGCGGAAGTGATGTGACTCGGATAAGAAAAAAAAAACACTTAACATTTATTTACACTAAAAAAACGTAGGTAATTGTACAAGAAACACCTTACGTGTTTAACCAACAACATCACTCAAACCATAGGCATGTCATCACAAAACGCTGAAAGGAATTTTACGTAACGTTACCTTTCATTCTTTCTTACCTTGCCATTTCGTCGTGCTTTACCTTGGTCGCGCTGACGCCCATCTCTGCCGCTTCTTCTCGCATCTTAGCTCAACGTCGGTCGTACGTGTTGCGTGGAGGAACCTTTAACTCATCGCTGGCGGCTGGAGCTCTCTCTCCCGTTTTCCTGCCTTGTTCCCGATAGGCCTAACGGGGATTCCCGTTGACGTCAAAGTTAATGTGCGCTTGGGGATTGGTTAATCCGTCTTAACTTTCAATGAGCTCATAATTCTTCATTTTCATTGGTTATTTAAATATTAGTTCTAATAGATTTTAAAACTGTTAATTGTATTACGTTTGAAACTCAGAATCCTGCTTTTATAAACTATAAACTAAAAATAACTAAAACGTTAATCAAATGTTCTTTTCATTCATGATCTGGTTCCTGGCTAACGGCGTTCTCGTGGCGTTCACTTACCTTCCAAGCTGTACTACTTAGCGTTTTTTCCACTCATAAGAATCGTGTTAAAACTCCTCTAATTCCAGTCCTTACAATTGTTGCCTAATACCAATCGTTAAAACAATAAAACAATCATGGTGATCGTTTAGGGTCCCGTAACTACGGAATGCTTCGACCAACTGAAAAAGTTGTCTCTGTGAGATCGAAGGCCAAGGAAATTTCTTGCTTAGATCATGTTTCAGATTTTAGGTACCGGAGGTGCAGTAGCTTTTTCTGAAACGGTGTCAGCCAAGAACAACAACAATAAAAACAAGACGTGAACAGTTTTCAAATTTCCGTGTAGCTCTCTACTTTTACTCTTGCACAGAATTGCATAATTTTTTGGTATAAATATACTTCGGTACCTGTCTGTGTCTACTATCCGGCCAAGTTTGGTTGATATAATCAGGAGCCTATAGAAAACTATAGTTGTTTCTATAGGCTCCTGATATAATGAATTGGAACGGAGATATTGATAGTTTTAGTTTTGCTTGAAAGACGACTTTAACCATATGTATAGATGGCTATCACCGTGTGTGTTAACTGGAAAGTGAAAAAGCAGAATTTAAGATGCGTGCGTGAAGCCAAGCTGCATAACAAAGGCTAGATCAGGTTACTCAATATAAAATTATATATTCATTGTTTTTACTTTTTAACGAGCCCGCATTTTAAACACCAATTTAATAGAGTGGATGGTTAAGTGGCTGTTAATCTCAGTCTTTAGCCTTGCGCTTCTCGTGTTATGATATCCCTGATCGCTACGTAATGGAACCTCCCTTTTTTTTTACTTTTTGAATTGCTGGCGTTGTATAGAGCAGTGACATTTGCCGCCATATTGGCTCCAAGTATGGGTACGAGCTAGCATTTGGAGGGCATAACTACAAGGTGCACTACATAAAAATGGAGGGAAAGACAACGGAACAGCGGATTTCTTAGGCTTAAAATAACGTTGTTTTCTCCAACAACAAAAATCGCGCATTTTAGGTCTAAGAAATCACTCTTCACAGCATCGTATACAGTATACGGCCTTCTGTTTCTCTCCGCAGTGCCCCTTGCAGCTAACCCATAAAGGCTCCAGCATAGAATACACAATAATATTACGTTGGTTCACTGCTCTATTGGGAGAAAGTTGAGGTTAGTAACAAAGGCTTTTTTTATAGTTTGTGTGAAATTCCAAACAATTAGCGTAGGCATGGGCCCTAAAACAGCTCTTCACAGCCGGAGAATTGAACTCTGACCAGTCCGTGTTACTTTTAGAACTAACAATGGAGCAGTGCCAATGACGTCATATTATAATATATAACTCTATGCTGGAGCCAGTAACTGGGATAGCTGCAAGGGGCACTGGAGGGGAAAAAGAGGGCGTCTTACTGAAGCCAATGCTGTTAAGAGTGGATTTCTTAGGACTAACCCGCGCGATTTTTGTCGATGTCTTGGCAGTTGCTGAAATATTTAGCAAGTGGAATCTTTTCTTTTCCGATTACAACATTGCAGCATAAGGGATTGGAGAAAAGGTTTTTTTTAAGCCTAAGAAATTTGCTCTCAAAGCACTGCCTTGAATAAAAGTACCGTTGTTTTTCCCCTCCATTTTAATCTAGTGCCCCTTGTAGCTATCTCTCCAGATAGTAGCTCGTAGCCAATATGGCGTTTGCTGTTGCTGCTCTATAGAAATCTGATAAATAAAGAGTATGGCACACAATCGTGTCCAAGATAATACTGGCTTGTTAAAGGCGATCCTGGCCATCAAGTCCGGAGATAATAAGGTTGCTCAAGTTTCACTGACGCTGACATGATTCAGAAAAGATGGGATCAATTATTAATTTCATTGTTATTATCACGGTTGGCCTTAAGTTGGTCGACTTGCTCTGTGAGGCTTGAGATAGCTTCATCATGTTCATCTAATTTCTCATTAATATTCGATATCTGCTGTGTTTGTGCCTCTAAAGAACTCTTAATATTATTCAGTTACTATTTCTTGTTTCATTGACTTGTTTTTTAATATGATCTACTTCCAAGATAATACTAGATAAATTGACTCTTTAAAGTTGACAGAACCAAAGAACTGTTTCGATGCTGATTTCTTATAAGATTCATTAGAATACTTTCAACACTTACTAGAGTCTAACCTGAAGCTAAATTGCACCGACTAATTTTCAACCTTAGTCATTTTTTCCTACAAAATGTTACGATCATTCAAACTGTGCATTGTGAACCTGAATATAAACAATAAAATTATTAATGATTTGGAGAACCCCGTCAGATACACCCAACAACCCCAGTGCCTTTCTATGTCCCTACCCTCCTCTCAGTTTCCGATCTTTTACATGCTGTTATATATATATATATATATATACAGTTTTTTTTTTAGCTAAAACAATGCATAATATTGACTTTTATGTAGACCTAAAACCTTTCCTAAGTTAAATTTTGCATTGCATAAAGCAATGACACAACATAGAAATGTTTATGTAAGGAATTTTCCGCGAGACTTGTAGTATCTGTCAAATAGGTGGTTTACATCTTCTGTTTGCAACCGATGTTTAATATTATTCGTAAAATCTCTCGTACGATTATCCTTGATGGAAAGAAGACATCACCACCTTTCAGAAAAGTAAGTGTATCCATTTAAGTCAATTAGGATTCTTCAAGTAGTACATTTAAGTCGAATATGGCTTTGCATTTTGAACGCTGTGACATTACCACTTCACCTTTAAAGAAGCTTAGGGTGGTCCTCATGTACGATCAAGAAGTATGATTAGCCTTGGTGAAAAAAAGACATCACCACCTTTCTGGAAAGACTAAATATCCATGTTAATTAGAACGTTTGAAGAATTGAATTAAGTTGAAAAATCGGTATGCATTTTGACCGCTTTGATCAAAACGAGAAGTGATTTTCGAATTGAATGTAATCGTTAAAGAATCTTAATTAACTTAAATGAATATACTTAGGGTATGCTGAAAGGCGGCGATGTCTTCTTTCCACCAAGCTTAATCAAATTTATTTATCATAAACGGGGACCATGGTAAGTCCATTTACGCTCTTAAAATACGTAGCGATTTTTTGCTTAAATGCTCAAGCTTGTTAATTAACTTAAATGGATATATTTAGTCTTTTCTGAAAGGTGGTGATGTCTTCTTTTCACAAAGGGTAATCACGAAGTCAGTTTACGTCGCATTTTAGATGAAACGCAGTTTAGACATACCGATGTTTCAGTCCATTTAATTTTTCCAATGAATAATTTTTCTAGTGGATATTTTCTGAGGATTTTTTTTCGGGGATATTTTTCTGGGTATATTTTTTCCTGAATTAATTTATTTAATTTTTACCAAGCGCCTGTTTCCGATTACTGGGGG